>JAVTVY010013120.1:0-52524 GCA_036873755.1 Hanleya hanleyi | reverse complement strand
AATGGGCAACGGTATGTGCGAGAGATTTAATCGTACACTCTGTGACATGCTCGGCACACTGGATGCAGAAAGCAAGAAGAACTGGAAAGCATTCGTCGGCCCATTGGTCCACGCCTACAACTGTACTCGTCACGAGACAACAGGGACATCTCCGTTCTTTTTGATGTTTGGGAGGCACCCAAGACTGCCTGTCGACTTGGCGTTTGGGCTCGATATTGAGCCAGAGAAATCTGTATCAATATCGAGCTACACGAAGGGATTGCGCGAACGCTTGAAGGATGCATATGACATCGCAACATCAACAGTACAGAAGTCCCAGTCTAAGCAGAAGCGGTACTTTGATCAAAAGGCCAGAGCTGCAGTTGAGGAGAAAGGTGATAGAGTACTTGTGAAGAACGTCGTGTTTGATGGGAGACACAAGCTGGCGGATAAGTGGGGGGAGGATGTGTATGTTGTACTTGACCAACCCAATCCATCCATACCAGTATATGTAGTTGATAAGGAGAATGGAGAGGGAAGGCAGAGAACACTACACAGAAACCTCCTGCTGCCCATCAGCTTCATAGACAGACAAGAAACACCAAGAAGTGCAGCACAGGCGCCATCATCAGTTAGTCGACCAGTACCAAAGCCTAGAATGAAGATGCCAGTGCCAAAGCCTAGGAAGAAGATTCCGTCACCATCAGTGCCGGTGAATACGCCAGCAAGGGATGATGATGATGATTCGGATGATGAAGATGTGGTGATAGTATACACCCAACCCCCTGGAGCTTCGGCGTCTACTGACAACCCAGTAGACAGGCCAGCTGAAGTGAACAGCAATGAGGATGATACTGTCATAGAAGAAGAAATGGCTGTTCCAGAACAAGGGTTGAGGGGAGATATTCCTGAGGATACAGCTCATCTTCAAGGGCATGCTATTGCTGAATCTGTAGATGATGGTGAGTTGCAAACCGGTGGTGTGGAACCGGTAGCTTCGGAGACAGAGCCAGATGTCCGGAGGTCGCAAAGAACACGGAGGCAGCCAGACTGGATGGGGCGAGGGGAGTTTGCACTCTCCGCTGTGGCAAACCAGGACTGGCTGGTACGAGCTAATTACTTAAGTTCATTGTTAGCCGAAGGAGTCTTAGTAGATCAACCGGAAGGAGTTACCACTGCCCTCGTGGATCTGATTACGGGCAAGCGGAAATGACGGGGACGTCATTACCCGGAGGGAGGAAGTGTGTGGCCGGTACCACTTTTGTGTATTTTAATTAATGCTACATGTACGGGTTAATGTAGATAGTTAGTACATGTAAAGGGTTAATATTTCTTGCTCTGAATTGGAACTCTATATGTTCAGAGCTGTTATTGTTTTAAATGTCCTTTGTCTTTGTTTAACTTAGAACCTGTTGGTAGATACGCATTGTGTTACCAAGCAGACTGAACCTGCTTGGTGATTGGTCACTAGTGCAAATCTTCCAACAGGAGCTATTATGATTGGCTGTATTTTGAATGTGTTGAACTCTGTTTTTAAATCTTCTGCACAACTAACTGCCACTTACCACTCAGACTTTATGTAGAAGAGACCAGTAATATAAATTTGGGGATTTTCTGGACTGATATCTGGATTGGAACTAAGGTTAGTTGTTGCTATTTTACTACATTTTATACTGTATTACTATGTTTATTTAATGTAAGCTTGCTACTAGATTAATGGTAGTATAATGTGGATTCTACCTTATTTTGTAAAAAAGTAACAGAGTAGCCATTTCATGAATAATATCTCCTTTGCTTATTTCTAAGGACCTAGCTAGTCTATGTCCTTATGGGAAAGAGTTGAATGCATGATGTGTGAATTGTGTGCATATCTGTGTGCGTGTCTCTGGATTATTTCTATATTTTTGTAAGAGTAATTGTCCACTTGTAGCTATTTTTGTAATATTTTCATATGTAATGTTTAGCTAGATACATGTACTGTATTCTAGTATTTGTTTATATAGATTTGGCGGGCGCACGACTGACGTGGGCTGCATTATCGAGCAGCGACGCATGCCCCAGTGTCACCCACAGGGTAGGCTAAATATTTACATTGTGTGTGTATTGTGGATATTACTATCTGTAATTATATTAATGGTTTATAGTATCTGATACGTCCTATTATATGGTCAAGGATATCTATTGGGTGATCTCCCTTGATTGGAGATTTTATTTCCGGACGTCTTGTGACATATTGTGATTGACTATTGCTGTAAAGTATAGTAATATATCTCTGGCTTCCATATTTGGATAGTTTAACTGTATATTACTGTCCGTACAAGTCTGTGATATATGTTAACTTGTATCTATTTATATTATGTATTGATTGTATTGCTTATCGCAGTTTTATGTATATTTACAGGGTTTATCTCTTCGTGCGTCAGTGATAATAAAGCAACAGACTCACAACCCCATAGCCTGTGTTTTGGTTTCTATTATTTGGCCATACACGCCAGCGGTTACAATACCATTTGGCTTTCGAACGTATAATTGATCCTTCTGTTTCGTGATTTCTAATAACTTCCAGGTCCGCTCTTTCACTTTCAAGCCTTTCCATAATCCTGTTTTGTTCCTTTATGGATGTAACTGAAGCCATATTTTTTTCGAGACTCAAGATTTCTGATTCTATTTCCTTTTCATGCTTTTTAGTGGCTTTTTTCTTAGCTACTGCGAAAGGTATTGTGGCACTGCGTATTTAAGTTTTCAATAGTTCAAAGAAGACTTGATCATTAATATTTAATTTGAGAGAACTAGGTTCTTCGATATGTCCGGATACATAACATTCCTGGATAGTTTTTTTGACAACATTGTTGATCAATGTGACATAATCCGGATCTTGTAGCAGACATGTGTTAAATTTCCAGAAACCTGGACCTTTCTCTATTTGTCTAAAGCAACATTTCAGAGAAATTAGTGAGTGATCAGATTTGTAGGATATCCCAATGTTTGGACGGTTACGTGATATCGCTATATCATCAGAAACAAGAAAATAATCAAGCCTACTCTGTTTAATGCAAGTGGCGGTCTTTCTTCGCCAGGTGAATCGCCTTGTGGATGGATTACACTGACGCCAAATGTCATTAAGATTTAATTCGTCCTTTATCTCTAAGACTGCCAGCCTGGCATTTTGATTATTTTTTTAAGTATAGTTTTGTGTATCTGTCGTGTAGTCTAGTACAAGGTTCCAATCGCCGCAGACAATGATTGAACTGTTGTTAAAAGTACTCACTTGCCTGAATAATCCTTTAAAAAAATCCGGTTCGTCATTATTAGGCCCATATAGGTTCACCAACGTAATCCTTTTATTTGATATTGAAATGTCGAGAATGATATACCTTCCTTCCTTATCAGTCTTGGTGTTGTGCACCGTGTATTCAAAGTTGTCTTTGAATAAAATTGCGACGCCGGTACTATTAGATTTACCGTGACTGAATTCACATCTATGCCCCCATTCATTTTTCCATTGATTTTCCGTTTGTCGCGAGCCATGCGTCTCCTGCATGCATATTATCGAGCTGCTCGTTTGTTTCGACCGTTTAAATACATCAAGTCGTTTTTTAGTGTCCGAGTGAAGTCCCCTAACATTTACTGAGATAATAGTTATATCATCCGCCATGAGGTTCCCAGTTATCGTGCGAGTCATATGTTCGTGGTTCGAAAGTATAATGGTGTTTACTAATACATGTGGTAAATTTTTGGCATGACAGCTGATAGATTACATGTGGAGAGAAGATAGACAAATAATGTAGTGACAGTTTTGAAAAAAAGTTATCGGGAAAATGGGTAAATGCTAAAGTGAATATCTTGGCAATGGGTCGCAGGCCCCCCGTCCTCCGTGAATCTTAAAACATTCAATTTCAATAAAAAGTAAATACATTAAGTTGAATACCAGTACGAAACTATATAAATAGATTCGTGACGATACTACATCTAATCCGTCTAATCCGTACACACATAAATACAAATACGTAATTCATAGTGCAATACATAACTTTTGTGCTGGGTGATTTCATTTATATATGTTTAGTGTGCAATCGCAAAAGGCAGGTCAGGAAAAGTAACACATGTTAGTAGTATACAAAGGGCAATGAAAACAGCGACCCCCCCACTGCGCATGCGCGAGAACAGAAAATGGGGAGGATTTGGGGAGGTATTGGGGGGGTGTGTGGGGGGTGTGTTGTGCGCAGGTATGACGTCACTTCTGGTCTGGGTGAATGGGGCGTGATCTTGGGGCATGTATTTCTCCGCGGTGATGCGGTCTGGCGGTGATGCGGTCTGCCTCTGCGGACCGAAAGTAGTCCCAAACTCGTGGGTTTTCGTGGAAGTGTTCGGCAATCTGTAGGGACCGCTAGTGGGCCGATGGGGTCGAGTGAGGTATCAAAGTGAAGCTTAGGGGAGGGGGCATTTGATGGGCTGGGTGTGGGGTTGAAATATCGTCATTCTGCGCAGGCGCGGTGGCCGAAGGGTATGAAAATAGCCTTTTTGGAACTAGGGGAGCCCCTAGTTGACCGATGGGGTCGAATGAGGTATCAAAGTGAAGCATATGTGAAGGGGCATCTGATGGGCTGGGCGCGGGGTTGAACTATCGGCATTCTGCGCATGCGCGGAGGCCCAAGGGTATGGAAATAGACGTTTTGGAGCTAGGGAAGCCCCTAATGGACCAATGGGGTCGAGTGAGGTATCGATGTGAAGCATTCGTGAAGGGGCATCTGATGGACTGGGCGTAGGGTTGAAATATCGTCATTCTGCGCATGCGCGGTGGCCGAAGGGTATGAAAATAGCCTTTTTGGAACTAGGGGAGCCCCTAGTTGACCGATGGGGCCGAGTGAGGTATCAAAGTGAAGCATATGTGAAGGGGCATCTGATGGGCTGGGCGCGGGGTTGAACTATCGGCATTCTGCGCATGCGCGGAGGCCCAAGGGTATGGAAATGGACGTTTTGGAGCTAGGGAAGCCCCTAATGGACCAATGGGGTGGAGTGAGGTATCAAAGTGAAGCATTCGTGAAGGGGCATTTGATGGGCTGGGTGTGGGGTTGAAATATCGGCATTCTGCGCATGCGCGGTGGCCCAAGGGTATGGAAATAGCGGTTTTGGAACTAGGGGAGCCCCTAATGGGCCAATGGAGTCGAGTGAGGTATCAAAGTGAAGCATATGTGAAGGGGCATCTGATGGGCTGGGCGCGGGGTTGAACTATCGGCCTTCTGCGCATGCGCGGAGGCCCAAGGGTATGAAAATAGCCTTTTTGGAACTAGGGGAGCCCCTAGTGGACCGATGGGTTCGAGTGAGGTATCAAAGTGAAGCATATGTGAAGGGGCATCTAATGGGCTGGGTGAGGGGTTGACATATCGGCCTTCTGCGCATGCGCGGTGGCCGAAGGGTATGAAAATAGCCTTTTTGGAACTAGGGGAGCCCCTAGTGGACCGATGGGGACGAGTGAGGTATCAAAGTGAAGCATTCATGAAGGGGCATCTAATGGACTGGGTGTGGGGTTGACATATCGGCCTTCTGCGCATGCGCGGTGGCCGAAGGGTATGAAAATAGCCTTTTTGGAACTAGGGGAGCCCCTAGTGGACCGATGGGGTCGAGTGAGGTATCAAAGTGAAGCATTCATGAATGGGCATCTAATGGACTGGGTGTGGGGTTGATATATCGGCCTTCAACGCATGCGCGGTGGCCCAAGGGTATGGAAATAGACGTTTTGGGAGCTAGGGGAGCCACTAATGGGCCGATGGAGTTCTATGAGGTATCCATGTGAAGCTTATGTGAAGGGGCATCCAGTCATGGGTGGGTGCATGTAAAATTTTTCCTGAAAAAAACCCCGGAAAACGGACTTTATCGAAAAACCTGGGAAAATGCCTATATGGGGTTTGAGGGGTATATAGGTCGCCGGGCTTAACGGGGCTTGTCTATCAATAGAGTTATCTCCCCCTAGTTCCAGGGTGGGTGTATGTAAAAATTTTCCTGAAAAAATACGGAATACGGAATTTATCCTAAATTACGGAAAATGCCTATATGGGGTATGGGAGGTATAGGACCATCCTGGGAAACGTACTTCTATACATTTGCGGTAGGGTTGTGGGGTCTCGTTTTACTCGTCTCGTCATTTAGAACATGATAGGAAGTGTCCCCGTGCGAATCGGTGAAATTTTTGAAAAAGTCACCGAGCCCCATATAGTCCCATACTGGGGTATAGGTTCAATGTTTATCCCCTGGGAAACGTACTTCTATACATTTGCGGTAGGGTTGTGGGGTCTCGTTTTACTCGTCTCGTCATTTAGAACATGATAGGAAGTGTCCCCGTGCGAATCGGTGAAATTTTTGAAAAGTACGATATAGCCTCATATAGTCCCATACTGAGGGTATAGGACCGATGTTTGTCCCCCCTGGGAAACGTACTTCTATGCATTTGCGGTAGGGTTGTGGGGTCTCGTTTTACTCGTCTCGTCATTTAGAACATGATAGGAAGTGTCCCCGTGCGAATCGGTGAAATTTTTGAAAAAGTACGATATAGCCTCATATAGTCCCATACTGAGGGTATAGGATCGATGTTTGTCCCTGGGAAACGTACTTCTATGCATTTGCGGTAGGGTTGTGGGGTCGCGTTTTACTCGTCTCGTCATTTAGAACATGATAGGAAGTGTCCCCGTGCGAATCGGTGAAATTTTTGAAAAAAGTCACGGAGCCCCATATAGACCCATACTGGGGTATAGGTTCAATGTTTATCCTACTGGGAAACCCACTTCTATACATTTGCGATAGGGGTGTGGGGTCTCGTTTTACTCGTCTCGTCATTTAGAACACGATAGGAAGTGTTGCGGAGCGAATCGGTGAAATTTTTGAAAAAAGTCACCGAGGCCTGGGTAGGCCCATAGGCCTATACTGCATGGCTATGGGTGTATAGGCCCATACGGGGGTGGACATGTTGGAGTCTAGGCCACCTTCATGGTCCAATGGGGTTTGAGTGAGGTCTCTTATTTGAAGCTCGTGGAGGAGCACTTGACTACACTAATGGTTCGTCCGTGTTCACGTCTGCGCATGCGCAGTCTGGTCGTAGTGCATAGAAACAGGCATTTCGGGGTGCTATGTAGGGGTGTGTTTGGGTTAGAGATGAGCTAATCACGATTCGAATGGGTCGTGTGAGGTGTCAAAGTGAAGCTTGTGTGGGGTAGAGTCAGAATGGTGTGCTTTTGAATGCATGTCGCGTTAATCTGCGCATGCGCAGTTGGTTGTAGTAAGTAAAGTGGCCATTTTGGGGCAGTGAAGGAAGTTATTTGGGGTCGAGATGGGCTAATCACGGTTCGAATGCGTCCTGGAAGGTGTCATCTTGTAGTTCTCGGGATGTACATTCCGATTTGAGGGATGTTCGCGTCATCTGTGACGTCATCGGTGACGTCATCGGTACGAGTAGTAGCGAAAGTGGCCATTTTCGGGCAGTGAAGGAAGGTATTTGGGGTCGAGATGGGCTAATCACGGTTCGAATGCGTCCTGGAAGGTGTCATCTTGTAGTTCTCGGGGTGTACATTCCGAT
Source organism: Hanleya hanleyi (assembly GCA_036873755.1). Lineage (NCBI taxonomy): Eukaryota > Metazoa > Mollusca > Polyplacophora > Lepidopleurida > Hanleyidae > Hanleya > Hanleya hanleyi. The sequence continues at coordinate 44,978 of JAVTVY010013120.1, read as the reverse complement.
TTGAGGGATGTTCGCGTCATCTGTGACGTCATCGGTGACGTCATCGGTACGAGTAGTAGCGAAAGTGGACATTTTCGGGCAGTACATGAAGGTATTTGGGGTCGAGATGGGCTATTCACGGTTCGAATGCGTCCCTGAAGGTGTCATCTTGTAGTTCTCGGGGTGTACATTCCGATTTGAGGGATGGTCGCGTCATCTGTGACGTCATCGGTGACGTCATCGGTACGAGTAGTAGCGAAAGTGGACATTTTGTGGGTGCGTGAGGGTGAGTTTGGTGTAGAGATGCACCATCCTTAGTCCGAATGCGTCGTGTGAGGTGTCATTTTGTAGCTCTCGGGGTGTACATTCCCAATTGAGGCATGTCCAAAGCATCTGTGACGTCATCGATGACGTCATCAGTAGCGTGCAGACCTCGATTTGAGGCATGTTCGCGTCATCTGTGACGTCATTGGTGACGTCATCAGTAGGAGTAGTAGCGAAAGTGAGCATTTTGGGGCAGTGAAAGGAGGTATTTGGTGTAGAGATGGACCACCCGTGGTCCAAATGGACCGTGTGAGGTGTCATCTTGTAGCAACGCCCACCAACACCATTCTTAATGCTTCAACGCCCTGGTGAAATAGATCAGAAGCTCTGATATTCCATGGAATTGTCACTAATTATTCGAAATGCAGTGATGCCCGTCAACGCTCGTCGTTACACCTTAACACTCTAACATAACGCCATGATATAGACCGGAGAGAGAACAACAACAGCAACAACAACAAGGATGACACACGAGAGAACAACAACAACAAGAAGTTTTTTTCATATAGTTTATTCTCCCCAATGTTACATCATACCCACGCTGGGGAGCCGCGTTGGGTATATTTACAATTCAAGAAGATTCTTATCCAATCAGAGGCCACCATTTGCATGTTTCATATTCGTTCCTGTCCGTTAGATGTATTCTTGTCCAATCAGAAGTCTCCATTTCAGAAAGTGCCATCTGAACCGTTTATTCTAATCATCGTCGGGCAGGCCATCTGAACCGTTTATTCTAATCATCGTCGGGCAGGCCAGGATACCGTTGAGGCAACATATCCTCAGATAGTTGTTTGCGCATTCTGAGTATCTATCAGTGCATGGGTGAATACTTTCATCCGATGGGGGTGGTGGTCAGTTTAACCACGAAGAACGTAACATTGGTCAATATCTCCATTATCCACTTGGTGTTACAATTCAAGAACACTCTTGTCCAATTAGAGGCCACCATTTGCATCTGTCATATTCGTTCCTGTCCGTTAGATGTATTCTTTTCCAATCAGAAGTCTCCATTCCAGAAAGTTCCATCTTCGGCCATGTTCGCTTTGAACCGTTTATTCTAATCATCGTCGGGCAGTCCAGGAAACCGTTGAGGCAACATATCCTCAGATACATGTTTGTGCATTCTGAGTATCTATCAGTGCATGGGTGAATACATTCACCCGATGGGAATATTCCCTAGTTTGGTCACGAAGAACGTAACATTGGTGACCCTCTCCACTGTCCACTTGGTGTTGGGGCGTTGTTGCTGGGCCCATTTCAAGGGATCCACGGTGTCCAGTTTCTCCAGCATCGTCTGTAGCGACACTCGGTTAATGATGGTAAACGGTTGGTCAAATACCCGGATGTTACTGCTCGGGTAAAAGTATCGGACTTGGTCTGTCTCCTCATGCCGCAGCACATAACCAAACGCCAGATTTAATTTGAAGGACGTAGCTTGGTCATTGAAAATGGCTTCCATGTAGCTGCGTAGACGGGCGAGGTCGGTCAGTCGAAAATTGTAGATATCTTGAATAGGGCGATGACGGTAGAAACAGTGCCGTATCATGGACCAGTGGCGCCGATAAATGTCACTCACTGGCTGGGCGTCCTGTAAGAGATCGCTAGGAACATTTATGGGCTCGTCCCGAAAATGTTCGATGTTGTCAGGCGTATGACTCGAAACCGTAACGGAGGGGTCCGGCTGGATATCCAGGCCCTCCTGGACCGTGGGTATAGGCAGGCTCTTCGTCATCGCATCACCAGTGGCGTTCGTCTCTCCGGGTTCATCTTCACTGGGTCTGGCCTTCCGCGGCTCCTCTTTAGTGGAAAGTTGTTGCCCAGACCGTAGAGACGGGGCATGCATCAAACGTTGGTGCTGTCTAAACCGACTGGGTCGTTTGAAGAGTCGACCACAATCATTACATAGTACCGTCGCACCCGCGTGGAGTACCCTCTCATGACGCAGTAAATGATCCTTCCGATTGAATGACCGTGCGCAGATTATACAAGTATACCGGGCATCGTTGTGGATGGAGGCCTCGTGGCGTCGTAACTTATCTAGACAAGTAAACAGCTTCTGGCAAGTTGTGCAAGTGAACATCTTGGTGGTTGACAGATTGTCTGATGAAACGGCCAGGCCGCCTCCCTTTTATAGCACGCTAGCTGGTGATCTATTTTTAGCACGCTCAGTTCAACTATCCCCAAGTCGAGGGCCGAGTCGTGACATCTTCGGTAATCTCCGTGTCTCTTCGGTCACCTCCGTAACGTCAACGACCAACATGTAGACATATAGAGTATGTACGGCATGTTATGGTATTCATCAGTGCATGAGTGACGCATTCAGCCGATGGGGGTGGTCGGTCAGCTTGGTAACGAAAACGTAACATTGGTCACACTCTCCACTGTCCACTTGGTGTTGGGGCGTTGTTGTTGGGCCCATTCCAAGGGATCCACGGTGTCCAGTTTCTCCAGCATCGCCTCTAGCGACGCCCGGTTAATGATGGTAAACGGTTGGTCAAATACCCGGATGTTACTGCTCGGGTAAAAATATCGGGCTTGGTCTCTGTCCTTATGCTGCAGCACATAACCAAACGCCAGATTTAATTTGAAGGACGTAGCTTGGTCATTGAAGATGGCTTCCACGTAGTTGCGTAGACGGGTGAGGTCAGTCAGTCGGAAATTGTAGATATCTTGAATAGGGCGATGACGGTAGAAACAGTGCCGGATCATGGGCCAAGGGCGCCGATAAATGTCACTCACTGGATGGTCTTCGTGTGACAGATTGCTGGGAACATTTATCGGTTCGTCCACGAAGTGTACTTTACCCTCCACGTCGTACAAAATCTGGCCCAAGGTCTTGTCGTCGGAATTTGACTGTTGAATTAGGGTGACATCATCATCGGCCCTCGTGCGATGGGTGGGAGTTCCCCCTGTTTCGATATTGATGCCTACGGGCTCTTCTACCTGCAAACGTGGCTGCGGAACAGGGTGTCGTGTGCGTTGGTGTCGCAGCAACTGACTGGTCAGTTTGAAAAGCCGACCACATTCTTCGCATGGACGCTTGGGTACTTCATGGCGTGCACGTGTGTGGCGCTGTAAATGATCCGGGCGCTGAAACGACAGTGTACATATCGTACAGTTATAGCGGGCGGTTCCTTCGTGCTTGGTAGCCTCATGGCGGCGCAAGTCGTGCAGACGAGTGAATGATTTCGAGCACGTAGTACAAGTGAACATCTTGGTGGGTTGACAGAGCGTCTGATGAAACGGTCAGGCCGCTTCCCTTTTATAGCACGCTAGCTGAGGTCGGAAGTGACATTTGCATATGACCTCTGTGAGGTCACTTCCGCTTCCGTTCATGGATATGTCCCATAATGCACCGGGTCAAAATACTCGCTTCTGATTGGACGAGAGCTCTGTGACGGATTTTAAATACTCGCTTCTGTTTGGTGTACGTCGCTAAAGGTGACCGGAACTGACCTTTGACCCCGGCGCGCAAAGGTTTCCACCGCACCGCGGTGGAAACCTTTACACCGCGCGCGCCGGGGTCAAAGGTCAGTTCCGGTCACCTTTAGCGACGTACACCAAACAGAAGCGAGTATTTAAAATCCGTCACAGAGCTCTCGTCCAATCAGAAGCGAGTATTTTGACCCGGTGCATTATGGGACATATCCATGAACGGAAGCGGAAGTGACCTCACAGAGGTCATATGCAAATGTCACTTCCAACCTCAGCTAGCGTGCTATAAAAGGGAAGCGGCCTGACCGTTTCATCAGACACTCTGTCAACCACCAAGATGTTCACTTGTACTACGTGCTCGAAATCATTCACTCGTCTGCACGACTTGCGCCGCCATGAGGCTACCAAGCACGAAGGAACCGCCCGGTATAACTGTACGATATGTACACTGTCGTTTCAGCGCCCGGATCATTTACAGCGCCACACACGTGCACGCCATGAAGTACCCAAGCGTCCATGCGAAGAATGTGGTCGGCTTTTCAAACTGACCAGTCAGTTGCTGCGACACCAACGCACACGACACCCTGTTCCGCAGCCACGTTTGCAGGTAGAAGAGCCCGTAGGCATCAATATCGAAACAGGGGGAACTCCCACCCATCGCACGAGGGCCGATGATGATGTCACCCTAATTCAACAGTCAAATTCCGACGACAAGACCTTGGGCCAGATTTTGTACGACGTGGAGGGTAAAGTACACTTCGTGGACGAACCGATAAATGTTCCCAGCGATCTGTCACACGAAGACCATCCAGTGAGTGACATTTATCGGCGCCATTGGCCCATGATCCGGCACTGTTTCTACCGTCATCGCCCTATTCAAGATATCTACAATTTCCGACTGACTGACCTCACCCGTCTACGCAACTACGTGGAAGCCATCTTCAATGACCAAGCTACGTCCTTCAAATTAAATCTGGCGTTTGGTTATGTGCTGCAGCATAAGGACACAGACCAAGCCCGATATTTTTACCCGAGCAGTAACATCCGGGTATTTGACCAACCGTTTACCATCATTAACCGGGCGTCGCTAGAGACGATGCTGGAGAAACTGGACACCGTGGATCCCTTGGAATGGGCCCAACAACAACGCCCCAACACCAAGTGGACAGTGGAGAGTGTGACCAATGTTACGTTTTTCGTTACCAAGCTGACCGACCACCCCCATCGGCTGAATGCGTCACTCATGCACTGATGAATACCATAACATGCCGTACATACTCTATATGTCTACATGTTGGTCGTTGACGTTACGGAGGTGACCGAAGAGACACGGAGGTTACCGAAGATGTCACGGCTCGGCCCTCGACTTGGGGATAGTTGAACTGAGTGTGCTAAAAATAGATCACCAGCTAGCGTGCTATAAAAGGGAGGCGGCCTGGCCGTTTCATCAGACAATCTGTCAACCACCAAGATGTTCACTTGCACAACTTGCCAGAAGATGTTTACTCGTCTAGATAAGTTACGACGCCACGAGGCCTCCATCCACAACGATGCCCGGTATACTTGTATAATCTGCGCACGGTCATTCAATCGGAAGGATCATTTACTGCGTCATGAGAGGGTACTCCACGCGGGTGCGACGGTACTATGTAATGATTGTGGTCGACTCTTCAAACGACCCAGTCGGTTTAGACAGCACCAACGTTTGATGCATGCCCCGTCTCTACGGTTTGGGCAACAACTTTCCACTAAAGAGGAGCCGCGGAAGGCCAGACCCAGTGAAGATGAACCCGGAGAGACGAACGCCACTGGTGATGCGATGACGAAGAGCCTGCCTATACCCACGGTCCAGGAGGGCCTGGATATCCAGCCGGACCCCTCCGTTACGGTTTCGAGTCATACGCCTGACAACATCGAACATTTTCTGGACGAGCCCATAAATGTTCCTAGCGATCTCTTACAGGACGCCCAGCCAGTGAGTGACATTTATCGGCGCCACTGGTCCATGATACGGCACTGTTTCTACCGTCATCGCCCTATTCAAGATATCTACAATTTTCGACTGACCGACCTCGCCCGTCTACGCAGCTACATGGAAGCCATTTTCAATGACCAAGCTACGTCCTTCAAATTAAATCTGGCGTTTGGTTATGTGCTGCGGCATAAGGAGACAGACCAAGTCCGATACTTTTACCCGAGCAGTAACATCCGGGTATTTGACCAACCGTTTACCATCATTAACCGAGTGTCGCTACAGACGATGCTGGAGAAACTGGACACCGTGGATCCCTTGAAATGGGCCCAACAACAACGCCCCAACACCAAGTGGACAGTGGAGAGGGTCACCAATGTTACGTTCTTCGTGACCAAACTAGGGAATATTCCCATCGGGTGAATGTATTCACCCATGCACTGATAGATACTCAGAATGCACAAACATGTATCTGAGGATATGTTGCCTCAACGGTTTCCTGGGCTGCCCGACGATGATTAGAATAAACGGTTCAAAGCGAACATGGCCGAAGATGGAACTTTCTGGAATGGAGACTTCTGATTGGACAAGAATACATCTAACGGACAGGAACGAATATGACAGATGCAAATGGTGGCCTCTAATTGGACAAGAGTGTTCTTGAATTGTAACACCAAGTGGATAATGGAGATATTGACCAATGTTACGTTCTTCGTGGTTAAACTGACCACCACCCCCATCGGATGAAAGTATTCACCCATGCACTGATAGATACTCAGAATGCGCAAACAACTATCTGAGGATATGTTGCCTCAACGGTATCCTGGCCTGCCCGACGATGATTAGAATAAACGGTTCAGATGGCACTTTCTGAAATGGAGACTTCTGATTGGACAAGAATACATCTAACGGACAGGAACGAATATGAAACATGCAAATGGTGGCCTCTGATTGGATAAGAATCTTCTTGAATTGTAAATATACCCAACGCGGCTCCCCCAGCGTGGGTATGATGTAACATTGGGGAGAATAAACTATATGAAAAAAACTTCTTGTTGTTGTTGTTCTCTCGTGTGTCATCCTTGTTGTTGTTGCTGTTGTTGTTCTCTCTCCGGTCTATATCATGGCGTTATGTTAGAGTGTTAAGGTGTAACGACGAGCGTTGACGGGCATCACTGCATTTCGAAGAATTAGTGACAATTCCATGGAATATCAGAGCTTCTGATCTATTTCACCAGGGCGTTCAAGCATTAAGAATGGTGTTGGTGGGCGTTGCTACAAGATGACACCTCACACGGTCCATTTGGACCACGGATGGTCCATTTCTACACCAAATACCTCCTTTCACTGCCCCAAAATGCTCACTTTCGCTACTACTCCTACTGATGACGTCACCAATGACGTCACAGATGACGCGAACATGCCTCAAATCGAGGTCTGCACGCTACTGATGACGTCATCGATGACGTCACAGATGCTTCGGACATGCCTCAATTGGGAATGTACACCCCGAGAGCTACAAAATGACACCTCACACGACGCATTCGGACTAAGGATGGTGCATCTCTACACCAAACTCACCCTCACGCACCCACAAAATGTCCACTTTCGCTACTACTCGTACCGATGACGTCATCAATGACGTCACAGATGACGCGGACACCCCTCAAATCGGAATGTACACCCCGAGAACTACAAGATGACACCTTCCAGGACGCATTCGAACCGTGAATAGCCGATCTCGACCCCAAATACCTTCATGTACTGCCCGAAAATGGCCACTTTCGCTACTACTCGCACCGATGACGTCACAGATGACGCGAACATCCCTCAAATCGGAATGTACACCCCGAGAACTACAAGATGACACCTTCCAGGACGCATTCGAACCGTGATTAGCCCATCTCGACCCCAAATAACTTCCTTCACTGCCCGAAAATGGCCACTTTCGCTAATACTCGTACCGTTGACGTCACCGATGACGTCACAGATGACGCGAACATCACTCAAATCGGAATGTACACCCCGAGAACTACAAGATGACACCTTCCAGGACGCATTCGAACCGTGATTAGCCCATCTCGACCCCAAATAACTTCCTTCACTGCCCCAAAATGGCCACTTTACTTACTACAACCAACTGCGCATGCGCAGATTAACGTGACATGCATTCAAAAACACACCATTCTGACTCTACCCCACACAAGCTTCACTTTGACACCTCACACGACCCATTCGAACCGTGATTAGCTCATCTCTAACCCAAACACACCCCTACATAGCACCCAAATGCCTGTTTTCTATACTACGGCCAGACTGCGCATGCGCAGACTATTGAACACGGACGAACCATTAGTGTAGTCAAGTGCTCCTCCACGAGAGCTTCAAAATAAGACCTCACTCGACCCCACTGGACCATGAGTGGCCCACCTAGACTCCAACATGTCCACCCCGTATGGGCCTATACACCCATAGCCATGCAGTATAGGCCTATGGGCCTACCCAGGCCTCGGTGACTTTTTTCAAAAATTTCACCGATTCGCTCCGCAACACTTCCTATCGTGTTCTAAATGACGAGACGAGTAAAACGAGACCCCACAACCCTACCGCAAATGTATAGAAGTGGGTTTCCCAGTAGGATAAACATTGAACCTATACCCCAGTATGGGTCTATATGGGGCTCGGTGACTTTTTTCAAAAATTTCACTGATTCGCACGGGGACACTTCCTATCATGTTCTAAATGACGAGACGAGTAAAACGAGACCCCACAACCCTACCGCAAATGTATAGAAGTACGTTTCCCAGGGGGACAAACATTGATCCTATACCCTCAGTATGGGACTATATGAGGCTATATCGTACTTTTTCAAAATTTCACCGATTCGCACGGGGACACTTCCTATCATGTTCTAAATGACGAGACGAGTAAAACGAGACCCCACAACCCTACCGCAAATGCATAGAAGTACGTTTCCCAGGGGAACAAACATCGGTCCTATACCCTCAGTATGGGACTATATGAGGCTATATCGTACTTTTTCAAAAATTTCACCGATTCGCACGGGGACACTTTCTATCATGTTCTAAATGACGAGACGAGTAAAACGAGACCCCACACCCCTACCGCAAATGTATAGAAGTACGTTTCCCAGGGGGACAAACATTGATCCTATACCCTCAGTATGGGACTATATGAGGCTATATCGTACTTTTTCAAAAATTTCACCGATTCGCACGGGGATACTTCCTATCATGTTCTAAATGACGAGACGAGTAAAACGCGACCCCACAACCCTACCGCAAATGCATAGAAGTACGTTTCCCAGGGGACAAACATCGGTCCTATACCCTCAGTATGGGACTATATGAGGCTATAGCGTATTTGCCACATATATATATATTGAAATTTTATCCTCCTTTCAAAGCAGATTTGGATCAACGGCACCCGTCGCCTACCAATGAATACCAGTATGGAATTCCTGAACTCACGGTACAACACATGCAACAACAGCGACAAACGCCAAATCACGTGACTTCCATAGCAAACGTTCCACAAGCAGGGTCATCGAGTCGAGTGGATTCCCAATATTTCAATAACGCATCACAGTTCAAGACCCTCCCAAACATGTTTGGACCATCCCAAAGAATTTGCAAAGAATGTGGGTCTATGACACTCATCCAACCTGAATGTATCAACCCTGCTTCAATGGAATCCACATCAAAAATGCCGGAAAAAAATATCCTGAAAGGTAAAATATCTAAAATATGTCATAAAACTTATCTGGCCCGAGGGGCCATTATGCCTATCCTACCAAACTTCTCGTCTATCACGGAACGGAAAAAACTGAAAGCTTACCCATGCGACTTTTTATTTTATCATGATGGGGTCATTTTGAAGCTATTTGCATACCCTCCCCTGAATAGAGTTTTGAATACCTGTTTTGAAGATGACGTCACTGAGACGTCATCGAAATGGCCATCTTGGATTTTTCGCTTCCAAACTCAAGGGGTACACGAAATCTTTAGGGAGTGGGTGGGGCATTTCGACCCCCAGAGATCTGGACAGGTCCCAAAAAGCCCAGGCTAGATACGGCAAACAAGCTTAGTACTATGTAGCCCACCACTCTTGCGGGATGTCTGTTCCATAGCGTATATTCGCTATATTCTGCCAGAATTTGTGGTGATCTTTGTATGAATGTTCATCAAGGACCCATCTGTCTCATCTCTTTGACCCTTGCCAATGCGTCAATATTATACGCAAATTAACCTAGCCAAAAATCTCGTATGAAACAACTGTTTCAAATTTAATCCATGTAAGTCATTTAATTCTTGTGGATAAACGGGTCTAGTCCGCCATTAAATATTCGGTGTCTATAATCTAAAGACCTAACTCGTATGACAGCATAAGCGCAAAAAAAAAATCATATTATACACAAAAATAGGCTAGTTTCCTGTAGAATATAGGCTATTTTCCTGCAGAAAAAGTCGAGTTTCCGGTGATGCCGGCAAGTCATCATTATACTCCAGCAATATCAAATCCGTATCCCTGATTAGTATTCTTAATTCATATGATGAACCAAAGTCGTTATGTAGCGTATGATGTACTTCTGTCACGCTTTGATTGTGGCCGTTCATTTAACACCATGACTATCTTGATACATGGGTTCATACGTCCTCTAGGCCCGGGTTAAGCGGAATTAAACACAAGTTGTGATAAGTATCGCCATAGATCTTGCACGCTACGCTCGTATTTGGCTATCAGCATGCGATATGTATCGCCAAATTTGAGAAAATTTGGGTGCAGGCGCTTGATAGTATAGCCCCGTTTTATCAGTTTCAGCAATAATGCGTTTAAAATTGCTGATTAAAATCGTCACAGTTAAAACAAGATCTAGTAAATGCTACTATGCGGGATATGTATACGCCATATACAGGTCCCACGGGAATGTTGCTGCTTACGAAGGAAAAATTATAATCATCCTTTTTGTCGTAAAGTCGAAGAGAGAGAAATCCCGCTTCATATTTATAGAGATTAAGGCCTAAATATTATCCGCGTGCCATCAGGGCTATTTGTATTTGCCTTCAAATACAGTGAAGGTGGTTATTTAACCTTCACATGGTTTGTTTCACATACTTTTGGATTCACTTTTGGAATCACATACGTTCGTAGTTTGATTGATGACCAGGATGCATCTGGCGGATATAAATTAGTACATGGTTGTTTTGACATCAGCAAGAATCACCTGTATAAGACCGACACTGAAGGTCCATAAAAGGTATAACACTTGTCTGTGTTTTGTTCAAGGAAACCTTGACGTAGTATTTACAAGACGGTAGAATTCTTAGCCACTAACCATAAACTGTCGGATTTTAGTTCAGATTTGAACATGGAAGCCTACGAGTACATTATTTTGATGGATGGTACCTTGTTTCGAATCGTGGGTGCTTTTTTTTTGCTATGTAAAGGAGAGATATCCGCATTTGGAGGAATACATCCCCACAACTACAAAAGGGCGAATGTTTGTAATATAGGGCTTAATTAATTATGTAGTAGATATTTTCATTTGAATTGTATTTATTTGACGCATATTAAGATAAATATTGTAAGGGATACCAAGGTTGTTGTTTAGGTTGCTTGTTCTCCGCTTCCGCTTCCGCCTCCACCCCCGCCCATCTGGCTCCCGGCTACTTCAGCTATGCTCACTTATGAATTCCCAACACGGTATGCACTTCGCGTGCTGTATGCGGCCCTTCGACAGCTCGCATTCTTTGTGAATGTCGATTATGGGGGTAGACAATTTTGCTGCTCGCAAAATATTCTGCTGGTTCCTGGGTCAAATGGGCTGCTGCGTGTACAGTAGTTGGGGGATTCATTGGAACCATGATTCACGCAATTTATCCAAAAGTACCGAGACGTGGTAACTGGTTAGTTATAATACCAATGTAGTAGAAAAAGACCAGTACACCGTTGCTACACGTGCCGAGAAAGGCGCCTGAGTCTGTTGTTATATCACGTAATGAAATGTTTAGCAAACGACGCAAACTAGTAAGAATATTGAAACATTGCATGAAGGACGTTTAACAATTTAATATGTAAAGCATCTTCACCAGAAACAAGAATCTATATTTCAGGAAAAATACCGAAACCTTTCCTCGTCCATCTAGAATCCTGTGAATAGGATATTATAACTTAAGACTTGTACCTAAAATTTTCATCAACTAGTTGCTATTTATTGCAATTGTATCATCCTTTCAGAAGCAAGGCTGGATCTTGCCAACCCATTGCCTCCCAGTGAACACCAACATGGAGTCTTTGTGACAGCGGTACAAGAAAACCAACATGGGGTATCAGTAGGAATTGCTCAATCCACACAACCTGATCACACTCCCAATCCACAATTTCTGACAAAGCAACTGCAACAAAAGTCGCCAAATCCGGAAACGTCAGTAACTCACGTTGCACACACAAGGGCCAGGAACCTTCAGCCATTCAATAATTCATCACAGTTCAAGGCTACAACAAGCATGTTGGTACCATCTCAGAAAATGTGTAAAGAATGTGGGTTTGTGACACTCATCCAACCTTACTGTAACAACCCTGCCCTGTTGGAATCTACATCACAAGTGTCAGAAGAAAATATCAGAAAAGGTAACATATCTTTAGCAAATTTAGTTCCAATTAGACACCCGTTCCACCTTGCGGAATATCTGACCGAAAGGGCGCATTCGTTAGATTCGGTCAGGTCCTGTTGTGAACTGGGCATGACTATTCTTGTGTTTCAAAAATTATACTAATGTAAGTCAGTTAATTCTTGCGGATTCACATATATTTGCCGTGATGAGCAGTAGTCGCAAATTAGAATGGATTTTCTACAAATGTATTTTTCCTGCAGTATACGTGATTATAAGGTATTCACATAGAATCGAAGGCGAATATCTATGTTTCATAGACATAGTCATAGTAAATTTTATTTATAGTCGGTATACATTTCTACAGGGAACATGGGAAACACAAGCTCCGTGGAGCTTTTACGGCCGACAGGTTTGTGGAATAGAACTCTATGTACTATATTCTTAAATGCAACACCATTATCATACATGTTTTGGTTATACTCTTCAGTAGAGTGAATGGCTAAATTAAATCTCCCATGTAGTTGGCTTTGGATATAATATGTAGGTCATATAGTGTGAATTATCTCGCGTATCTGACAATTTCATTTCTGTGGAACAGAATAATTTCATCTATATACTCTCGAAGAGAACATTTCAACCTCGCGTCGCATCTACTGCGTGAAAGGCGGGTACGACTTCCCCAGGATGAATTATGCATTTTGTGATTGTGATATTACAGAAATTGTATTTGAGACTTTCTTATATCGCTTAGTAGCACTTGCTAAATTCTCCCACAGCAATGGCAAGATATTGCAGCGTATGTAGGATTTTTAATACGTACGTTTTCTCCGCATAACGTGGGACTAAACCTTGGAATAATAACTGGCCATAATCAGACCTTGTTTACTATGATATATTGACTCTGAAAGCTGAGATTTGGATAAAGGAACAAGCATCAGTGAACATTTTAGCGCTCGTCCTGTTATTTAATATAAGTGCATATTAATGTAATTGCAAAGACTTTTGGCGAGCAACCAATAGATGTACAGGTTCATAGAGTGTTTGTTTTCAATGTAAATGAATTTACTTCTACCGTCGGATTCTTTATTTTGGGACGGAGTACGCAAATATATCTGAAAAGACTGACCCGTTACAATAAAAGTGGCTGCTTGACAGAGTCGATTCCTTACTATGATGTAGTATCACGATTATCTTTGCTGGCTTTCACGACCAAGGAAAGTAATTCATTAACGAGAGATCCTGAAGGATCTTGGCGCCCACCATTGTCCGATAATTGTAATCTTAATGACAAGAGGATCTTTTTGTCTATTGTTACTAAGACGATTGAGTTGTAATTTTGTTTACAGAATTTCAAATCTCAGCGAAAATATCGAAAAAGGGACACTGAAAAACACCAAGATATAATCTTTCTAAGTTTCAGGAGTTTCAAGATTTCTAGAAACTGTACTTCTGTCGGTTGTTATAGTACAAGAGAAATGAGCAAAGTTAGTCTGAAAGTGAATGTACATGTACGGAGGATCCTTCATCTTCTTTTTGTAGTATTTTTATTTTATTTATTTGTTTGCACGTGTCATCATTGGGTACTGGAAGAGAAGAAAAATTTCTTCGACACTTTGGCATACTGAAGATTTTATAATTAGGAACGAATGCTAATTCTGTTCTGTTTACTGGACTAGTTTCAGATCTCTCTTTTAAGATATCATGTTTGAAAATAGTAAGATGGTACAATACTTAATACTGAAGGGATCCAGTCCGCGCAGTAATGTTGAAACTTCAAATTTGAAAGTGTCTGAATCCTGATTATTTCCCATGCCTTGAGTAGAAAACATGCAGAGTTTACAGTTGTCGAGTTGTGGCATTGTGTCACAAGAGTGACGTCCCTTCATGTAGCTGACCCACCGACAGACGAAAGGGTGGGGCAGTTCACATGCAACTGCATGAACTAAGAAAACTGATTTAAAATTTGAAGAAATACATTTTAACTCCGAATTATTTGAACTCCTTGATATGGAAGGTGAAGATATGGATATTCTCTATAGTCAATATATAGAATATGCCCCACCGTTTGATCCGCCGACTCTTGTGATGCAACGTCACAACTCGGGAATACCGTATTAATTGGATTTTCGAATCGGACCAAAAAAGGTATCTTGAACAACTAGGCCCCATGTGGGACCTGTGTACCAAATTTCAGAAAGATCCAGGAAATATTTCCTGAGAATTCACGATAACAATGTTTCAAGGGGAAATTCAACATGGCCACCTGGCAGCCATATTAGATTTTCGAACCGGACCAAAAAAAGTATCTTGCATAACTGGGCCACAAGGGGAATCTGTGTACCAAATTTCAGGACGATCCATGCATTACTTCTTGAGAAATCACGATAAAGTTTCATTGGGAAATCCAAGATGGGCGCCTGGTGGCCATATTGGATTTTCAAATCGGATCAGAATAGGTATCTTGCACAACTAGGCGACAAGGGGGAACCTGTGTACCAAAATTCATGCAGTAGTTCTTGAGAAATCGCAATACCAAAGTTTCATGGCAAAATCCAAGATGGCCGCCTGATGGACATATTGGATTTGGAATCGGACTAGAAAAGGTATGTTGCACAACTGGACAACAAGGGCAACCTGTCTACCAAATTTGAGAAAGATCCAGGCAGTACTTCCTGCGAAATCACGATAAAGTTTCATTGGGAAATCTAAGATAGCCGCCTGGTGGCCATATTGGATTTTCAATTTGAACCGAAAAAGGTATCTCGCACAACTAGATCATAAGGTGAACCTGTGTACCAAATTTGAGAAAGATCCATGCACTACTTCCTGACAAATGACGATAACAAAGTTTCATGGGGAAATCCAAGATGGCTGCCCGGTGGCCATATTGGATTTTCGAATCGGACCAGAAAAGGCATCTTGCACAACTAGACCCCGAGAGGAACCTGTGTACCAAATTTGAGAAAGATCCATGCAGTACTTCCTAAGAAATGCCGATAACAAGGTTCAATGGGGAAATCCAAGGTGGGCGCCTTGTGGCCATATTGGATCTTCGATTCGGACCGAAAAAGGTACCCTGCACAAACAGACCCCAAGAGGAACCTGTGTATCAAAATTGAGAAAGATCAATGCAGTAGTTCGTGATAAAGTTTCATGGGGGGAAATACAAGATGGCCGCCTGGAGGCCATATTGGATTTTCAAATTAGACCAGAAAAGGGAATCTTGCAAAACTAGACCCTAAGGAGAATCTGTTTACCAAATTTGAGAAAGATCCATGCAGTACTGAGAAATGACGATAACTAAGTTTCATGGGGAAATCCAAGATGGCTGCCTGGTGGCCATATTGGATTTTTCGAATGGGACCAGAAAAGGTATCTTGCTCAACTAGATCACATGTGGGATCTGTGTACCAAATTAGGGAAAGATCCATGCCGTAGTTCCTGAGAAAACGCGATAAAGTTTCATGGGGAAATCCAAGATGGCTACCTGGTGGCCATATTGGATTTTCGAATCGGACCAGAAAAGGTTTCTTGCACAACTAGACCCCAAGGGGAACCTGTATACCAAATTTGAAAAAGATCCATGAAATAGTTGCTGAGAAATCGCAGTAACAAATTTTCATAGGGAAATCCAAGATGGCTGCCTGGTGGCCATATTGGATTTTCGAATCGGACCAGAAAAGGTTTCTTGCACAACTAGACCCCAAGAGGAACCTGTGTACAAATTTGAAAAAGATCCATGGAGTAGTTCCTGAGAAATTGCGGTAACAAGGTTTCATGGGGAAATCAAAGATGGCTGCCTGGTCGCCATATTGGATTTTCGAAACGGACCATAAAAGGTTTCTTGCACAACTAGACCCCAAGGGGAACCTGTGTACGAAATTTGAAAAAGATCCATGAAATAGTTCCTGAGAAATCGCGGTAACAATGTTTCATGGGGAAATCCAAGATGGCTGCCTGGTGGCCATATTGGATTTTGAATCAGACCAGAAAAGGTGTCTTGCACAACTAGACCCCAAGGGGAACCTGTGTACCAAATTTGTAAAGATCCATGCAGTAGTCCCTGAGAAATCGCGGTAACAAGGTTTCATGGGAAAATCCAAGATGGCTGCCTGTTGGCCATATTGGATTTTCGAATCGGACCAGAAAAGGTTTCTTGCACAACTAGACCCCAAGGGGAACCTGTGTACCAAATTTGAAAAAGATCCATTAAGTACTTCCTGAGAAATCGCGGTAACAATGTTTCATGGGGGAAATCCAAGATGGCTGCCTGGTGGCCATATTGGATTTTCGAATCGGACCAGAAAAGGTATCTTGCTCAACTAGATCACATGTGGGACCTGTGTACCAAATTTGGGAAAGATCCATGCCGTAGTTCCTGAGAAAACGCGATAAAGTTTCATGGGGAAATCCAAGATGGCTGCCTCGTGGCCATATTGGATTTTCGAATCGGACCAGAAAAGGTTTTTTGCACAACTAGACCCCAAGGGGAACCTGTATACCAAATTTGAAAAAGATCCATGAAATAGTTGCTGAGAAATCGCAGTAAAAAATTTTCATGGGGAAATCCAAGATGGCTGCCTGGTGGCCATATTGGATTTTCGAATCGGACCAGAAAAGGTTTCTTGCACAACTCGACCCCAAGGGGAACCTGTGTACGAAATTTGAAAAAGATCCATTAAGTAGTTCCTGAGAAATCGCGGTAACAATGTTTCATGGGGGAAATCCAAGATGGCTGCCTGGTGGCCATATTGGATTTTCGAATCGGACCAGAAAAGGTTTCTTGCACAACTATACCCCAAGAGGAACCTGTGTACCAAATTTGAAAAAGATCCATGCAGTAGTTCCTGAGAAATCGCGGTAACAAGGTTTCACGGGGAAATCCAAGATGGCTGCCTGTTGGCCATATTGGATTTTCGAATGGGACCAAAAAAGGTTTCTTGCACAACGAGACCCTAAGGGGAACCTGTGTACCAAATTTGAAAAAGATCCATTATGTAATTCCTGAGAAATCGCGGTAACAAGAATTGTTTACGGACGGACGACGGACGGACGACGGACTAACGGACGGACGACGGACTAACGGACGGACGACGGAAAGTGATTTGAACAGCCCACATCACCAGATGGTGGGCTGTTCTCTATAGTCAATATATAGAATATGCCCAACCGTTCGATCTGCCGACTCTTGTGATGCAACGTCACAACTCGGGAATACCGTATTAATTGGATTTTCGAATCGGACCGAAAAAGGTATCTTGCACAACCGGGCCACAAGGGGAATCTGTGTACCAAATCTGAGGAAGATCCATGCAGTACTTCTTGAGAAATCACGATAAAAAAGTTTCTTCGGGAAATCCAAAATGGGCGACTGCTGGCCATATTGGATTTCCGAATCGGATCAGAAAAGGTATCTTGTACAACTAGGCGACAAGGGGAAGCTGTGTACCAAATTTGACAAAGCTCCATGCAGTAATTCCTGAGAAATCGCAATAACAAAGTTTCAAGGGGAAATCCAAGATGGCCACCTAATGGACATATTGGATTTTCAATTTGAACCGAAAAAGTATCTAGCACAACTAGATCATCAGGTGTATCAAATTTGATAAAGATCCATGCAGTACTTCCTGAGAAATGACGATAAAGTTTCATGGGGAAATCCAAGATGGCTGCCTGGTGGCCATATTGGTTTTTCGAATCGGGCCAGAAAAGCTACCTTGCACAACTAGACCCCAAGGGGAAGCTGAGTACCAAATTTGAGAAAGATCCATGCAGTAGTTTCTGAGACTTCACGATAAAGTTTCATGGGGAAATCCAAGATGGCTGCCTGGTGGCCATATTGGTTTTTCGAATCGAACCAGAAAAGGTATCTTGCACAACCAGACCCCAAGGCGAACCTGTGTATCAAAATTGAGAAAGATCAATGCAGTAGTTCCTGAGAAATCGCGGTAATCGCGGAAATCGCGGTTTCATGGTGAAATCTATGATGGCTGCCTGGTATATTGGATTTTCGAATCGGACCAGAAAAGGTATCTTGCACAACTAGACCCCATGTGGGACCTGTATACCAAATTTGAGAAAGATCCATGCGGTAGTTCCTGAGAAATCGCGGTAACAAGGTTTCATAGGGAAATCCAAGATGGCTGCCTGGTGGCCATATTTCAATTTTGATTTACGAATCGGACCAGAAAAGGTATCTTGCACAACTAGACCCCAAGGGAGGTCCAAGATGGCTGCCTGGTGGCCATATTGGATTTTCGAATCGGAGCAGAAAAGGTTTCTTGCACAACTAGACCCCAAGAGGAACCTGTGTACCAAATTTGAAAAAGATCCATGCAGTAGTTCCTGAGAAATCGCGGTAACAAGGTTTCACGGGGAAATCCAAGATGGCTGCCTGTTGGCCATATTGGATTTTCGAATCGGACCAAAAAAGGTTTCTTGCACAACTAGACCCTAAGGGGAACCTGTGTACCAAATTTGAAAAAGATCCATTATGTAATTCCTGAGAAATCGCGGTAACAAGAATTGTTTACGGACGGACGACGGACGGACGACGGACTAACGGACGGACGACGGAAAGTGATTTGAACAGCCCACATCACCAGATGGTGGGCTGTTCTCTATAGTCAATATATAGAATATGCCCAACCGTTCGATCTGCCGACTCTTGTGATGCAACGTCACAACTCGGGAATACCGTATTAATTGGATTTTCGAATCGGACCGAAAAAGGTATCTTGCACAACCGGGCCACAAGGGGAATCTGTGTACCAAATCTGAGGAAGATCCATGCAGTACTTCTTGAGAAATCACGATAAAAAAGTTTCTTCGGGAAATCCAAAATGGGCGACTGCTGGCCATATTGGATTTCCGAATCGGATCAGAAAAGGTATCTTGTACAACTAGGCGACAAGGGGAACCTGTGTACCAAATTTGACAAAGCTCCATGCAGTAATTCCTGAGAA
Source organism: Hanleya hanleyi (assembly GCA_036873755.1). Taxonomy (NCBI): domain Eukaryota; kingdom Metazoa; phylum Mollusca; class Polyplacophora; order Lepidopleurida; family Hanleyidae; genus Hanleya; species Hanleya hanleyi. The sequence continues at coordinate 25,668 of JAVTVY010013120.1, read as the reverse complement.
ATCGCAATAACAAAGTTTCAAGGGGAAATCCAAGATGGCCACCTAATGGACATATTGGATTTTCAATTTGAACCGAAAAGGTATCTAGCACAACTAGATCATCAGGTGTATCAAATTTGATAAAGATCCATGCAGTACTTCCTGAGATATGACGATAAAGTTTCATGGGGAAATCCAAGATGGCTGCCTGGTGGCCATATTGGATTTTCGAATCGGGCCAGAAAAGCCACCTTGCACAACTAGACCCCAAGGCGAAGCTGTGTACCAAATTTGAGAAAGATCCATGCAGTAGTTTCTGAGACTTCACGATAAAGTTTCATGGGGAAATCCAAGATGGCTGCCTGGTGGCCATATTGGTTTTTGGAATCGAACCAGAAAAGGTATCTTGCACAACCAGACCCCAAGGCGAACCTGTGTATCAAAATTGAGAAAGATCAATGCAGTAGTTCCTGAGAAATCGCGGTAATCGCGAAAATCGCGGTTTCATGGTGAAATCTTTGATGGCTGCCTGGTGGCCATATTGGATTTTGGAATCGGACCAGAAAATGTATCTTGCACAACTAGAACCCATGTGGGACCTGTATACCAAATTTGAGAAAGATCCATGCGGTAGTTCCTGAGAAATCGCGGTAACAAGGTTTCATAGGGAAATCCAAGATGGCTGCCTGGTGGCCATATTTCAATTTTGATTTACGAATCGGACCAGAAAAGGTATCTTGCACAACTAGACCCCAAGGGAAACCTGTGTACCAAATTTGAGAAAGATCCAGGCAGTAGTTCCTGACAAATCGTGATAACAATGTTTCATGGAGAAATCCAAGATGGCTGCCTGGTGGCCATATTGGATTTTCGAATCGGACCAGAAAAGGTTTCTTGCACAACTAGACCCCAAGGGAAAGCTGTGTACCAAATTTGAAAAAGATCCATGCAGTTGTTCCTGAGAAATCGCTGTAACAAGGTTTCATGGGGAAATCCAAGATGGCTGCCTGGCGGCCATATTGGATTTTCGAATCGGACCAGAAAAGGTTTCTTGCACAACTAGACCTCAAGGGGAACCAGTATACCAAATTTGAAAAGGATCCATGCAGTAGTTCCTGAGAAATCGCGGTAACAAGGTTTCATGGGGAAATCCAAGATGGCTGCCTGGCGGCCATATTGGATTTACGAATCGGACCAGAAAAGGTATCTTGCACAAATAGACCCCAAGGGAAACCTGTCTACCAAATTTGAAAAAGATCCATGCAGTAGTTCCTGAGAAATCGTGATAACAATGTTTCATGGGCAAATCCAAGATGGTTGCCTGGTGGCCATATTGGATTTTCGAATCGGACCAGAAAAGGTTTCTTGCACAACTAGACCCCAAGGGAAACCTGTGTACCAAATTTGAAAAAGATCCATGCAGTAGTTCCTGAGAAATCGCTGTAACAAGGTTTCATGGGAAAATCCAAGATGGCTGCCTGGCGGCCATATTGGATTTTCGAATCGGACCAGAAAAGGTTTCTTGCACAACTAGACCTCAAGGGGAACCAGTATACCAAATTTGAAAAGGATCCATGCAGTAGTTCCTGAGAAATCGCGGTAACAAGGTTTCATGGGGAAATCCAAGATGGCTGCCTGGCGGCCATATTGTATTCTCGAATCGGACCAGAAAAGGTTTCTTGTACAACTAGACCCCAAGGGGAACCTGTGTACCAAATTTGAAAAAGATCCATGCAGTAGTTCCTGAGAAATCGCGGTAACAAGAATTGTTTACGGACGGACTGACGACGGACGGACGGACGACGGACGGACGACGGACCACGGACGAAAAGTGATTTGAACAGCCCACCATCTGATGATGGTGGGCTAAAAATCTAACGGCAACCAGCTTTGATAAACATGCGATGCTGCTAGTAACATTTGCCTCGTTAAAGACAACTATTCAAGAATCTAGGTAGATATATCAGCAGGCCAGATACAATTAAAACAAATGAATACGGTAGTTTTTTTCACTGAATATATGCGTCAGATCCGACAGTCAATTTCCGCGTCCATCAAAAAAAGAAATAAAGGGTTATTTCAACCAACATCATTGGAGTGTGAATTGTTGTGACATGACGCAGTGACGCTGTGGAAGAAGAGAGGGGTTAATTTTTAAATGGCACTGCGGTACTATGGGATGGGGAATGCTCCAGACTAGAATGGCGGAATGATGCTATAGAGAAAGAGAGGCTTCAGTTTTAAACTGACGCTGTGGCGATGTGTGAAGACAAGTACTCCTGTATGAATGGCACAGTGATGACACAGAGAAAGAAAGTTAGGCTGTCAGATTATGAAAACATAGCACGAACAGTAAAGCATCTCAGAATACCACTTCATTTTTCATCGATTCTAAATCTTCTGAATAGGGTAATAAAACATATGGCTTGTACCTAACATTTTCATAAAATTGCTATTGCGTTGATATTCCTGCTATCTGGCGGTCACATAGTTTATCATTTTCCACCAGATGATTTGTTATGGCTATTACATCATCGCCTTGAAATATTTGTATCTAATACCGTTCAAGCCGATGCTGGGTGCCGTGGGGTCTCGTCATTCAATATGTCATACACATGAGCAGATACAACAAAATCGCGGCTGTTATACAAATCATCACAGGGATCACTTTTGATAGAAATATGCTGTCAGTATATTTGTCTGTGAAGTCAAATGATTTCTTGTCAGTACTTCTGCATCGTTTTCCACCGCTCTTTTAATGCTACGTTTAATTGCATTTTTCCTCCTTTCAGACGCAGGATTGGATCTACGAAATCCACCGATTGCCAATGAACATCAGCAGGGAATTTTCTTGCCATTGGCAGAAGAAATACATCATGGGGTATCATTAAGATGTGGTCAGTCAGCCCAACCTGACCAGAACACAACACACGAACTCACGACACAGCACATGCAACAACAGCGACAAACGTTTTGGAATTTACAGCAGATCAGACCTCTAAATCTCGCGACTTCAATAGAACAAGTTGCACAAGCAGGATCCTCGAGTCGAGTGGATTCCCAGTCTCCATCAAGTATGCTAGAACCATCCCAAATAATGTGTAAAGGATGTGGGACGATGACACTCCTCCAACCGAAGTGTTTCAACCCTTCTCCGATGGAATCCTCGTCAAAAAGGCCAGAAGAACTATACAGAAAGGTGCAATATATCGTTAACAAAATTAATATTATGTAGCCCACCCACCCTTTTTGGGAAGTCTGTCCCAAAGCACATTTATTTATTTATTTTATTTTATTTATTTATTCAGATTTAAGTTCATACAGGACATATTCGTTAAATTCGGCCAGTTCCTGTGATGAACTCGATATGACTATTCATTAAGGGCCCATTGTGTCAGTCTTGAAATGGTGCAATGCGTTGTAACACAAACATATATGACCAGTATGACCCCCCCGCCAATGCGACATACGGGAATGAAATTACCACTGTGACGTTTGTCAATACACCAGCATTATATCCTTCACACCGTCGCCAATGTAGGGATTATCCAATGCGGGAGGTGGGGGTCATCTATATAGCGTTTGGTGAATGAGAAGGAACGGGCTGTGGAATGGTTATCTTTTGACACATTCCGCAAGTAGGCGTATCCATACGAGAACAAAAATAGGTCTTCAACTAGTGGCGCACAGTTTGTACCAATTGGGATACCTATACTCTGTTTTATATGGTACTGCCCGATTTTACGTGGATATTGTTAACGAGAAACTCAAGCATATTGTTTAACAAACAAACACCCTAAGAATGATTTCCTTTGCGTGCAGTAGAACTGAAGAAAGCCACATGGCTTTTGACATTAACATATTGATGACCATTTTTATTAAACAGGGATATTATTAATAAACTAAGGTGTTCAATGAGGTCTAGATGTGAAATTGTAATACAGAGAGTCGTGAAATCCCAAGTAGTTTGACCATGCGATACGTGTCCTTTGCCATCTAGTTCTTCCGTAAGACCTTTTCAGTCGATGGCCAAGGTGAATAGGCTCCACACAACCACATATTGACCACGATCAAAAGATTAATTGTTTTATTATGCGACCCGAACGTGTAGTTTGATGTGGGCTTTCATAGATGCAAATATTTTTGCTTTGCTATTGGTGCTCTCGAGGTTAATGTCATTCATACTCTGAAATTTCCCTCAACCAATACAATGACAATTTTCATTGATCGAAAAGACATATCTAAAAAAATAGACCGAGTCAATATCATATTTATGGAACCACTTTGGAGTCAATACGGCGATTGGTCAAACGGGGGAAAAAGTTACGTATTTGTTCTTTAAAATGTTCGATTATCTTGGACCAGATGTATACAGAAACTATTATATTCCACATCAGATCAGTATCTAATAAATTGTCATCAAATTTTCCAAAGGAAATTTCATCAATAAAAAACAAAAACAAATGAACCGAAAAATCGACCGACAAATGCCTTCTGTGAAAATCACGTCACTGTGTCGTCATCATTGCGGCTATCTTGGATTTGTCTGTAAATTTTCTGAAAGAACTTGACCCAAACATATAGTGTTTCAGCTCCCTACATTCGGGGATAACGGAAATATTTAGCGACGGAGGAGGCAGTGGAATAGCGAAATCCATATATATGGGTGTCGTTGAGGTAGGAACGTTCAATTTATAACAATAACATTTTTGTCATAGTGCACTGTGTTTACGATATTCAGTAATGTGCTTAAGTAAACTACGTAAGGGTGCGTACGGGAAGAATAAGATCAATACTTAAAAGATTGCTTTTACTTCTGGTTGCCAAATTGCCTATAAAACTGGGTGCACCATGTCACTGTACAAATAACTTGGCTGTGGTTAGAATATACGCTAACACGTTTTATACTCAGGCGCCAAGTTCAAACAAAGGCAATTTCGTTGGATAGAAAGTAGGCCTTCTATCTTCATAGTGGAATCAGAAAAAGAAGTCGTGCAATCCAATTCATTGTGTGGATATACAAAAATATGGGGCTATTCCAACATGTCAAAGCCGAGTGTTTACATAAAATAGGGACCCGACATGAAGAAAAACGACTAGATGAGTAAAGGCGTCTTCACGCGGCATTTACGTAGGCTTCACCCGTGCGTAAAACAACGATTTCGTCCTGAAGGAGTCATAACTATATTCCAAAGCAGAATAAATAACGATTCTATAACACTTGGGTCAATAACCTCGAGATAACCGTGCAATTATTACACGTTTTACCACGGTTATGTGAAATCAACAGCCGTCAAGTGCAGGTGTTTATTGGAAGCTTCCATTTCGCAAGTCGGATGAGGATAGGGACGTCTGCTTTCATACATGTAACAATCGAATAAAACAAACAAATAAATTACAAGATAAAATTTCTTTCTCAAGCTTAACTGTTCTTTCCATCGGGAAATTGATTAACAAAGCGACAGAAATAGACATATATGCACGTAATTTCGACGCAGCCGACAGAATCACTCCCCATTTGAGATACCACATAAATTCGTCCACTGACATTGGCACGATGCCAACCGAGACGGAAGTTTTTTCGAGAAAGGGGTTATCAAAGTTTAAAATATGTTTTTAACTTTTCATTATAATCTTTGTTGATAATCAATTTGGATAGTGCCCACTAAAATAGAATTTTTTTCGTCGTCGTGCTCAGTGGTTATTTTACGCACGGTTGGTATGGGAAACTTCATAAATTTTAGGGCGCGGGCTTCGCCCCTTCCCTAAAATATAAACATTTCCAATCTAATAGTGCGTAAAATAACCGTTGTGCACACCTATGAAAACGGCATTTCTTGACCATACCTGACCTGGAGGCTACCGAACTTTATGGACTACCTCCGGAACGATAATATGGAGAGCGGAAGCTCCGTGACTTTATAGTTTATCATATTGGGGTCATTTTGAGCCTACTTGCATAACCACAGAGCAGAGGATCATGGGCAAATTCAAGATGGCATCGACATGGGGTACCGTCATATTTCTTCAAAATTTCTGCTTTTTCTCGATCAAAAATGGGCAAAATCTATTTTATTTCACATCACATTAATATTTACTAATTTATCATGCAGTTTTTGTGGAGAAATTGCATATATAAAAAAATCGGAAAATCTGACCGAAAAATCGACCAAAAAATACCGTTTTTGAAAATGACCTCACTGTGACGTCATCAAAGCATCCATCTTGGATTTTTTACATTTTCTGGTAGAGCATGAGCCAAGGGTAAGGGGTGGTAGATTTCAGATATTTTCAAATGTGTGTGGATATATAAAAATATGGGGCTATTCCAACATATCAAATCTCAGCTCATATGAACAGTCACAATCAAAGCGTGACTGATATACATAATTCTTTAGATGACGACTTTACAACGAATATTATGGATTAAGAATACTGATCAGCGATACGGATTTGATATTTTGGAACATCATGATGTCTTGCCGGCATCATTGAAAACTGTTGACCGCTTCTCTCTTGCAGGACAAAAGTCTATGTTTATGCATACTATGATTGTCTTTTTGAATTTGGTGCTAATACTGTTATATGGAATATGGAATAGGTCTTTGGATTATGGACGCGGATATTCTCTAATGGACGACGGCTGAATTATTGATGACGGACTAGACGCTCGTAATTTACATAAAATAGGAGCCCGACATGAATAAAAACGACCAGATGAGTAAAGGCGTCTTCACGCGGCATTTACGTAGGCTTTACGCGTGCGTAAAACAAAGATTTCGTCCTGAGGATGTCATAACTATCTTCCAAAGCAGAATAAATAACGACTTTATAACACTTGGGTCAATAACCTCGAGCTAAACGTGCAATTATTACGTTATAAACCTAAAATATAAACATTCCCAATCTAACAGTGCATACAATAACCGTTGTGCACGCCTATGAAAACCTTATTTCTTGACCATACCTGGCCTGGGTGGTTGAGGGGGTGCCCTACGGAACTTTACGGACTATCTCCGGAACGATAATATGGAGAGCGGAAGCTCCGTGACTTTATAGTTTATCATATTGCGGTCATTTTAAGCCTACTTGCATAACCCCCCAAGCAGAGGATCATGGGAAAATTCAAGATGGCATCCACGTGGGGTACCAGAGAAGTGGGGTTTTTTCGTCATATTTCTTCAAAATTTCTGCTTTTTCTCGATCAAAAGTGGGCAAGAACTATTTTATTTCAAATCACATTAATATTTACTAATTTATGATGCAGTTTTTGTTGAGAAATTGCATAAATAAAACAATCGGAAAATCTGACCGAAAAATGACGTTACTGTGGCGTCATCAAAGCTTCCATCTTGGATTTTTTACATTTTCTTGTAGAGCATGACCCAAGGGTATGGTGTGGTAGATTTCAGCCCCTAGCTCAGGGGGTAAGAAAAATAATTAGGGAATGGCCCCAGGCCTGGTCAGGTCCCAAAAAGCCCAGGCCAGATAGGGTTAAATAATCGACCATGAACACGTTCAGGTACTGATTTATAAAACGGCATTGTATATGGCAGAAAACCAAGACTCTTTTTTAGCTGAAAAGTTTGTCCGCTGTTCCTCATAACTCTGCTAATAATATTGATTCAGGACCTTAATCGAGGCGAGTTACCTACCGACCACATATGGCCCAGGAAAGAATACGTGTCCCGTGCAGCAGCCGACAACATGAACGGGAACCAGATGAAACTTCTTCACTTGTGCAAAACATCACCAGATGGAATAATGGTATGCAAGTGATTGTAACGAGCAGGGATTCATGACACGGCTACAATTAAGATTAAAAAATGGTAACAAATTATATTTTTGTACAGTTACTCGAAATATCCTCGGATGGTGAAACAAACTACATGAACAAAATTTACTTGTTTTATCAACCACTGTAGCTCTATTTGTCACAGTGCACTGTGTTTAGGATATCCAGTAATGTGTTTTAGTAAACTACGTAAGGGTACGCACGGGAAGAATAAGGTCAATACTTAAAAGATTGCTTTTACTTCTGGTTGTCAAATTGCCTATAAAATTGGCTGCACCATGTGACTTTACAACTAACTTGGCTGTGAAAAGAATATAGGCTAACATGTTTTATACTCGGGCCTAGGAAACAATTCCACCACAGTTGCTTATCCATATATCTATTTTTTGTGATCTGGTCAATTCCGTGTACATGTACTGGACCAGAAATCCTGACCATTCTAGAAAAACCCCATCAATTCCTTGCGCTCGTGAAGTATTTCACAACCGCATACACACATTTAAAGTTCCATGCGCTCGAAAGAATTTTCACCAGTATACTGCACTGCACGCAATAGTCTGGTTTAATAGAGTTTTCAAATTTGGTAAATTTTATCAAATTCGAAGATTACAATTTAATGTGGATCTTATATTCATTAAACTGATAAATTTAATGGCATTTAACAAATTCATTAAACTTTAAGTGAACGTTCAGTAAACTTCACAAACTTTTAAGTTTAAAATTTAATGGTATTATAAAAATGATACCTTTGGATCTTTGACATTTACTAAATATAGTTACATTAAATATAAAGTGAGTTTAAGAATCTTGGAATTTCACATAATTCGAGGTTTACATTCAGTAAAGTTTATGATTGATTAAACCTTCCGTCTTATGTGCATTAAACTTCAGGTGCAACTGATCTTGTGTTAGGTATTTCGTACATGTATATCAAAGTTTATTATTTATTGATGTTATTGCTGTAAAAAGTGCCAAGTAACCTTCCTCCTACTGAATCAAATATCCCTTTTCTGCGGACACTATATGAATTATTAATATTCATTCAATTAAATTTTAAAGGGCCAACTCTTCGAATTTATTCTCGTATGTTTTCAAAATAGACAAACGTAGCTCACAGCATATAGCGATCCTATTTTTGTAGCAGTATATGTACCCCAGCCTGGAGCTGATCCTTGTATGTGCTCGTAATTATAAGCTCGTTAAACAAGTAGGCCACAGAAATATAGCGCCTGCCCGGATCCTAGTTTAGCGCCAAGATCAAACAAAGACAAAGTCGTGAGATAGGAAGAGCAAGAACGGGCCTTCTACCTTCGTACTGGAATTAGAAGAAGCAATCCAATTCAATGTCTAAAGTTCACCTGCCAGAATCATCCAGCATCATTTCCGTGAACTATTACTTGTTTATCGTCTCCAAGTAACAGCTATTTTTAAATGTGTGTGAATATACAAAAAAATTGGGCTATTCCAAAATGTCAAAGCTCAGTGTTTACATTAAATAGGGACCCTCCATAGATAGTTACGACCAGATGAGTGAAGGCGCCTTCAAGCAACATTTACGTATGCTTTACTCGTGCGTAAAACAACGATTTCGTCTTGGGGATGTCATAACAAACAATTAGATTTACTAGGAATTTAAACAATCTGATAAATAGTATCTCCAATTAATAAGATAAAATAAACCTTTCACGAAACCTGTACGTTTTGTTGGATATAGTGATTCAGCTGTCTGCTTCCGCGTTTATGTATGTAGAAGTATTATAACGGATGATAGTACCATATCCTAATGATCTCAAAGCAAATAGGTTTCAGTGGCTTTACTGAAGATTTCATATTAATGTAATTAGTTTAGGCATTAAATTTTCTAAAACCTGTACGTTTTATCTTGATTTTGTTATTCATAAAACTTTCTTAATTTTCGGCGTTTACTGAATACAAATCGTATAGAAACTTGAATTATATTCAACGTTTAAATCAGTTTAATGCTAACTTCAACGCACCTGCATCCTGGGTTTACTGGCATATAATACGAGAAAAGTAAGCAATTAAACCAGCTCATTTCACGCAGTACTGACTTCGGGGAAGAACGGATGCGAGTCCACGGAACTTCGTCCGTGGCCATGGAATACTTCATGAGCGAAAGGAATGGATGGGGCGAGCACCAGGATTTCTGGTCCTTGTACACGGAATTGGCCCCGAGCACAGGGAAACTGCGGTGCGTGCATGAAATTATTTCCTATGCATATATTCCTTTTCTTTTGCATTTATTAACAATTCTATTGCAGCCCCAACGAAACGATTTTTAGCGCGTGATTATACTAATGCAATATGACTCATTGTTATGCGTTTTAAACCTATGTGTACTAAACGAGACGTATGTTGTTATTTCACAGCATCAAGACGTGAATGGAAATCCTAGGGGATCCTTAGCTGGATCAAATAGGTATTGCTTATGATTATATTAGAGTTATCAATTTAAATCTTGAAGTGATATTATGGATTCTGTGAACAATTATTTTGCATTCCATGTCATGCACGTATTCCCTCGTTCACAGTGAGATATCTGTCATCATTGGTCCATCTGTTTGTTCGTCTGATTATTGACGCGGATATTTTCGGGCTATAACAATCCAGCTGGAAAGTTACGCACTTTGAAATACGCTTTAAACCTATCTAGACTTCTGGAGGAAGGGGGTGAGGGCGGAGAGAAATCGAGACCTGAACTCTATGTCGTCGTTGTACATCATATACGGGCCATTTTTAGCCTATTGTTATTAACCTGCGAGCAGAGGATCACGAGGAAATTCCAAATTTCGGCCATGTTTTTTTTTCAAAATGTTTGTTTATCTGCAGATAAAAGTGGCACTAACTATTTCATTTATCATCAGATCAATTTTACTAATTTTATCATGCAGTTTTGTGTGAAGAAAATTGCGTAAATAAAAAACATTCCAAAAGTCGGTTGAAAATGACGTCACTGTGACGTTATCATGGCTGCCGTCTTGGATTTGTTTTACATTTTCTGGTAGAGCTTGACTCAGGGTTATAGGCAGAATCAGCCCCCCCCCCCCTCCAAACTGCACTGCACCCAAATCCCACACGGGTCAGTTAGGGTTAATGGACTTTGAAGAAAATTTCATGAAACATTTACTCTTAGAGTAATTGTGTGACGTGGATTGATCAGTATCAACGTTTTACACGAGACAACCTATAGCAGTGGTATCAAACTGTCACTAAGGGACTCGCGAATATAATACGTGTAATGACCACGGCCATTGTTTAGCTATGAAGATCAGGCATAGGAAACAATTGCACGCACGCACCTCAGTTCCTTGTCAATCTATCTATTTCTGTGTGCTCGGGGTCAGTTCCGGTTAGACGGACTAGAAATCCTGGCGCTCGCCTCATCCATTCCTTGCGCTTGTGAAGTATTCCACAACCGCGTGCAATCGGTTAAATTTTCACCCATAAACGGATTTCGAGAAAGAAATGACGCGAGTCTGCGGAACTTTGTCTGCGGCCGTGGAATACTTCACGAGAAAAAGGAATGGATAGGGCGAGCGCCAGGTTTTTTATGCTCCATGTACACGGAATTGGTTCCGAGCACAGGGAAATAGATAGATGGACAAGAACTGAGGTGCGTGCATGGAATTGTTTCCTAGACCTGAAGAAGAGAGAACCATATTTTACGGGGACTGGCGTCAGTGTCCATGGTTCGTCGTGAAGGGACGAATAAGTAGGAATTGTTTTTATTGAAAATGTAATATTTTTGTAGCACAATGTACGCATCGTGAGCAAAGGACAAATATATACCCAAGTTGCTAGACGGAAGCGGGGGGGGGGGGCTATTATGGTCCCCCTATCAAACTATATACTGTATCTCGGGAACAAAAACAAAAAAATTGAGACCTGATACTCCGTGAATTCACAGTTTATCGTATTGGGATCATTTTGAGCCGATTTGAACAAGCCCTACCAGGGGATCATGCGACTTGCGGGGTGCCAGATAAGTGATATTTTTGTCATTTTCTTCAAAATTCTCGCTCTTCTGCGAGGAGAAGAGGGCAAAACTGTTTTATTTCACATCAGTTATTAATCTCTAATTTATCGTGCAGTTTTTGCGAAGAAAACACGTGAATGAAAAATTGAAAAAATCGAAGAAAATGCGTTTGAAAATGAATTTTCTGTGACGTCATCGAAGCCGTCATCTTAGAGTAGTTACATTTGCGGATAGAGATTGACACAAGGGTATAGTGTGATAAGTTTTAGCCCCATAGCCCAAGCGATAAGAAAAGTATTTAGGGGATTGGGGGTGGGGAGGGGGAGCAAATTTCTCTCCGGGCCTGGACAGATCCTAAATAGCTCAGGCCAGTAGGTTTAAGTAGTACTGTCGTTCACTAAAAATTTCGAGAAAGTAGCAAAACAAATTGCAACTGAGACCCATGTTTGACAGCTTGCCCTCTAACCGCGCCCTCCAAATACCTTCTCAAAGCAATGCAAATAAACGTCCGTATGTGCACAATGTTCAGAATACACTGGTTAGCGGAGCAGCTCCCTTTCGTTCCCGTACATGTGTAAAATGTATGATGAATGTAATTCCTCTGGTCCAGTATAAAAGCCAAATGCATAATAGTTGTACATACACAAACAGGCTATAAACGTGAAAGGTTTAGTTGTTATGAATGCAACCTTATTTGCTAGGAGAGGTTGGTGATGTGATTATCAGATTCGCCACACCCCTTAAGCTATGGATTTTCTCACTGCCAAAATGAGCAATATCGCCCTCTTGCTATACTCACCATTTGATTGCTATTCATCGTACCAGAAAACGTATACGTGTATTATTTTCACTGTTTCCACTGGTCAAATATATATGTAACCTAACGTAACTCTAATTTGGTTTAAGTGGAATTCGAAGTGAGTCGATACTCAAGAAATACAGTGTCGTGAATGGCTTCTCAACCCTAGCAAGTCCGGGATGGGGCTAGGCCCCCTCTGCCCTTACAAACTTTCAGACATTATTGTCTTAAGTATGGATCTGGAGTAGTATTTGAAAGTAATCGTGGTTGTTATTAACCGGAACATCCCGCGGTCGCTAGTAGTGATATTTTTGTGCTCTGTTTGGTCTTTGATTATGAGGTTATTATAACATAAACCCAATATTGACTTTTACTGTACTCGTCTAAGCTGTGTTGACAACCTGTATAGGACGAGATGAAGCATGTGTCGGGGTTTCCTATTTATTATATTCGCGATGTGTTATAACATGCTGTGACATAGTGTTGTGAAGTCTTCTACCTACCCTATTGACAGCCGGTTGTATATGTACGAATCAGACTTGTCTCCCTTTACCATCGTCCAACGGCAGTTCAATGCAGCTGCTGCCGCTCAATAAAGTACAGAAATTGGAAAGCCACATGAACGAATTGAAGGCCTTTCATGATTATATAGTTTATCGACTACAATAACTTTTATTTTGATAAAATTTTCTGAAACTTCTGGAGCGGCGTATTTGCTCAAACTCGCGGGTCTTTGGTTTCAGTTTAGATCCCCAGTGTACGAGTTGTCATAGCGACACAGCTCACCAATTACCAATATACGAGTTGTCAGGACATTTCCATCATAGCGCTCTAGATGTATATCTAATGCCGCTTATGCCGGTGCTAGGGGCCGTGTGGTCATGTCATCAAAGTTGCCACATGAACATGTACAATAAAAGCGAACCTGAGATACAACACATATTACGAATCGTTAGATACTGGTCATGTGCTTCAGAATAGGTTAACCAGAAGAATATACTGTAAAGCCATGTGACTCTGTCAGTATGTCGGCACCTCTTCGCATTTTCCTTACATGAGTTGTAATTTTTACCAGTATATGGCGAGATTATGCTGGTGGACGTTTCGTCCCCGAGGCCCGCCCCTGTACAGACCTTTTGGACGTTGATATATGTTGGCATTTGTGGGAAGTTGATGCTTGGTCGACATCGGGCCACAGACTAGTCTTTTGTGTTAAATGCCGTCATTTTCATCTGACGACGATACAGCTCACCAATCCCCAGTGTACGAGGTGTCACAGCGACACAGCTCACCAATTACCAATATACGAGTTGTCAGAGTATTTCCATCATAGCTCTCTATATGTGTATCTAATACCGCTTATGCCGGTGCTAGGGGCCGTGTGGTCATGTCATCTAAGTTGCCATATGAACAGATACAATAAAAGCGTACCTGAGATACAACACATATTACGAATCGTTAGATACTTGGTATGTGCTTTAGAATAGGTTAACCAGAAGACTATACTGTAAAGCCATGTGACTGTCAGTATGTCGGCACCTCTTCCCACTTCCCTTATATGTGTTGTAATTTATTGCCGTGTATATGGGATAATGCTGATAGAATTACACCGAAGACTGAAGCGGCTAGTCTATTATGACGTGGAATGATATATATTTGATTTTTCTGGTTATTTTGTTTTATCATCCAGAAGTAAATTATTTTGAAACGAACAAGCCTTGACACACATTATAGGTCAATTATAGGAAATTTAGTATGTATTGATATCTTCCCGCCAAAAAATTTAATTTCTTGTCAGAGTCGTTTTAGAATAAGAAGCATTTGTGACCAATCCTCCCATACGATGTCAAAGTGCATGGCGTTAGGTGATGAACGAAAACTGGTATGACGTCAGTACCGGTATATATGCTCTAAGGCACCCAAATAGCCAAGTTGTGGACCGTAATACAGCAATACACTGCATGCATTTAGGCGAGTTCTACTCTTTGAGGTGAAAGGATGAAACTGCTTGACCGGCTGACGATAATCTGATCAGGACTGTCATGAAATATTCCAAGATGGCATCAAAATCCAATATGGTCACCAACGTATTAGAGAAGCCTGCCCCAAATCACTTGATTAGCTTCCAATGTGCTGGAATTCAAGACTATTCAACCAATATCAAACGGTGAAGTAATGAATAATACATTATTGTAATCCGCTCGAATTACTTTCAGAATGGCCTGAATATCCAAGATGGCCGCCAATAGCACATTGAATCAGGTGTGAATAGCTCAATTTGCTGGATTTTAATGTTATAGCACAGGGTACACATGAACATGATGAAGAATGTTCACCGTATTCAAGATGACCACCAACGTATTAGCAGTCTCTCTCGTCGAAATTACGACAAGAGAGATGATTACTATTTCGACAGTAATATTCCAGCGAGACCTTCATATGGCGTATACAAATGTCGCCAAGTAGCATTTGCTGTGTAAAATATGACGACCATCAAATTTGGCGATACATGTCGCATGCTGATAGCAAACTACGAGAGTAGCGGGCAAAATATTTTGTGTTAGTTATGATTCGTAACGTCTGTTCAGAGTGCACTCCAGGGATTCTTCCATTGGGCAAGGAATAGACAATGGGTCCAACTCAAATCACTTATATGTAAGCCTATACATTTTTGAAACAGCGTGATTAAACTATTATTTTAAGACACAGCGCTGGGGTTTTAAAATAATAAATCTCGAACAATTTCCCTCCAAACTTGCATCATTTTTCCTGGAAAACCCCCTAAAACTTGGAAAAATGGTCAAATTCGGCTCAATTTCCAGAAAATATGCAAGACCGATTTCAATTGAATTTCTTTGTCATGTTCCCAGGTCCGGTACCAACCTAAAAAGGCGACAAAATTAGCGGCCAGCGGGGAGGGGGAAAATGGGGGCATTAACCCCCACGTGGAGGATTATGGATAAATTCAAGATGGCGGCCATCTGGGGGTACCAGAAAAACGATGTTTTTGTCAATTTTCCTCAAAATTGCTGCTTATCGCGATGAAAAATGGGAAAAACTTTTTTATTTCACATCACATTGATAGTTACTAATTTATCACGCAGTTTTTGCTGAGAAATTGCATAAATGAAAAGTTCGAAAAATCTGACCGAAAAATCGACCAAAAATTGCCGTTTTTGAAGAGCGGCCATCTTTGACTTTTTTACATTTTCGGGTAGAGCTTGACCCAAGGGTATAGTGTAGTATTTCAGTTCCCTAGCTCAAGGGGTAAGAAAAATAATTAGAGGGGGGGGGGGAGGCGGGCGAAATGGCCCCTCGCCAGGCCTGAACAGGCCCCAAAAAGTTCAGACCAGATAGAAGTAAAGCACAACCAAGGGACATAACTTAGGCAGGACAAAATTTACTATATGACCCCGATCACCTGTACACGAAGCCAACCATCGATCTGTAAATGCTCGTTTTCAGCGTTGATAATTCTGAACAGGATGGTGTTATGGATATAAGCTATAGGCAAGAACAATTATGATGATGTAGCAGAACACGGACGGTCTTTCGTATTATGAAATTAGACCCGGGTCATCACTATGAAACCGTGGAGGGTCATCTTAATTCCGCTTAACTCGAAGCTAGGGGTCGTATGAACCCAAGTACTTCAAGATGCCCGTGTCAAAGCGTGACTGGGATACATCGTTCTCTAGATAACGACTTTACAATGAAATTCATATGGATTAAGAATACAGATCAGCGATTCGGATATCATATTTTTGGAACATCATGATCTTACCGTCTTCATTGGCGGTTGATCGCTTCTTTCTTGCAGAAAACCAGCTTATGTTTATGCTTACTATGATAGCTGTTTGTGTTTGTTGAATTTGGTGCTAATGCTGTTATGTGGAAGATGGAATATGTTTTTGGATTATGGACGAGGAAATTCTTCAATGGACGACGGTTGAATATTAAATGACAGACTAGACGTTTGTATCCCACTGGTGGTACTCATTTATGTATTCCCGGAGGTTTTCCACCGCTTATGGTCGTCGTCGACCTCAGTCTGAACTTTGGTCTCTTGACGGTCTTTGTTTGGAACTTTGGCGTCTTGTTTTCAGTGATTGCTGAATGCCGGGCGCTTCCTCTGAGGAAACTTCCACAACGGCTCCAGACTCCGACGGCCGGCCCTTCGATTGTTTGCCCCTTTGTCTCTCTCGAATGGGCAGGCTGTCCAGCTCTTTCGATATCTTCCCTTATTCCTCTTCTTGCCCTCTCGTGCTTTTTCTCTGAGTCTCTGCGAAGTGGGTAACTTTTCGCTCATCATCTGTAAATAGCAAGAAAGATGAGAAAGAGATAATTTCCGCAGCGCCATTCGCCTGAGGTTCTCTTGCGACCGGAGACCGATTGTCTTACTGGTATGGGGGAGGAGCCTAAGCGGTTTCCTTTTCTTGTTGGTCGTTTTCGTCTAGCTTTGTCGACAAATCATGACGTAATCCTCAATCACCTGGGTCGTACTACTCTACGACCGTGGGATGTCGCGCTAAAGGGTTTTGGCCAACATCTGCCTCATCATTCAGGTCCATGATTTCGAGATAACTATCAGGGATTCTCCGCGGTTCCAGCTCATATTTCCTATGTCAGACTGGACAGCGAATAGTCCTTTCCCTGGGAGTCACCCGCGTTTTGTCCCCTTGCCAACCTTCCCCTTGCTTGTCGAGGCAACGGTGTGTCTTCTAAGACAAGTTCGGTCACCGACAGGTCCTCTTCCACGCTGTGCTCAGAATCTGCTCTGCCTTCCCCATCCGCTTTCGTCTGGTACCAGGGCTTCAAAAGGTCAACATGTACCATCTGGCGGTACTTCCCATCATCTTCACGGATACGGAAATCCACATTGGACAGAGCCGTCTCTATAGTGAATGGACCAAGCCATCGATCAGTTAGATTGCCATTCTCGCCTCGCCTTGTCACGGTATTTTACAGATGTACCAGCTCGTTGTCGCCGCAGTGCCTGTACACTCTCGGACATCCTCATGAATGTCTAGAAGTCAATGTCGAAAATCCTCGACCCAGAGTACAGCTTTCGTCTGCTCGCTGGATGAGACCCCCCACCTCAAATGACTAGGACGAATAGTTCCCTTGCATCCTGTCAATAGCCGGACATCAAATCAAGAGCTGATCACCACTGCGTTGTTGTCAGCGATTTATGGCTCTATATTTCAAACATAAGCGGGATTTACCATTCTTCTCCTTGACAGGAACAACTGGGGCCGACTTCGGTCCGTCTCAAATATGCAACCACGCCATACAGCATGTCGTCGACTTCACGACCAACTTACTCATTGGCATGAGCAGGGGATCGTCGTCTCGATATGCGCATGGGCGGTGCAATTCCCGTCTTTATCTGTTGCTGTACGCGAGTTATGTGGTCAAGGTCGCGGTCGTCTATCGCAAACAGGTCAGCTTGCCACTTAAGTGACGGCTCGACTTCTCTCATCTGAGAATGGTTGAGATTGGAGCGATATGCAAGTCTCCCAAGACTTCTCAAGCAAGTTTTTCAAATGCTCTGGGAAGGTTGCCAAAATAAGCTCCCTGGAACTCTCAGGCACAGAGACTACCACCACGAGTGCCAGCTCGGGCAGTGGTAGACTCGTTGGATTGGTTTATCATCCGGATTGACACACCCCCTTCTGATGGAACTTGGGACACCGTTCTTGCGAGAACAAGGCCGGTTTTCTGCGTAAACGTGAACTCTCCTTCTACTAGTCCCTCTTCTCCGGGCACCGCTGTCTCTACCCTGGCAGAGGCAAGCAGATCTGCGTTCTGAGAGGAATGGTCACGGTCTCGGCCAGAGGCACAAGGTGGCGGTCAAAGGTGCCAGCCACATCGCACTGAATATATTTGCCGCGCAGCTTGATTCTGTGGCGACCGGCGTCTATCACACAGCTGTGTCCGGCGAGGAAGTCATATCTCAGAAAAGTGTCAACCGTCGACTGTTTTGGCGTTGTTCCATTAATAAATATCTCCAAGGTTGCCGCTACTGGCTGGGCATATCGTTGTCGTCGGCCACCCTCACGATCGGATACAAGGAATCGTTTAGGTCTGGCTTGACGGCTCATCAGGGATTTCGATCCGTAAACGGGCGTTTTCGTCTTCATCTTCCTCTGGATCTAAAGGAACATCTTTCCCAGCAGCCGACCTCTCTGTAGACTCTTAAGCGACGGCGATGAGGTTCTTCGAAGTGTAAATACCGGATAGAGAGGGTAGGCAACAGGAATGGTATATTAATTCAACAACATCCGGGCTGAGCGTGAGAGTTCATCTTGTGTCTTTTATTGGATCACATTAATGTCCTGTCAAAATACAATGAATATACTATATAACATATATAGTACACTGGTTACATGCATTTCATTATTCGTAGAAGTAAACTATGTTTAATCCTGGAAGGTCAGTTGACCAATCTTCATTTAAAACGACATGAATTCCAGAGAAATCATTTTTTTGTATTTTTTTATTGTCCAGCATATATAAATACAGTGTACAATAAAAAAACAAGTACTATCTTAGCCTCAGTAAATACAGATGAAAAGAAAATAGACCATACTGTTTCTTAATATTGCAGTATTCGTCACAAATAGGCACAACCAATAGGTGACAAAGCAATAGCTAGGAATCTAATGATTAATGTGGCCATCTTATCTGAATATAATAAGCGAAGGATACAAACGTGTTGCTCTGCACTGGATTTGAGCCAATTACTCAGAGAAAAAACAAACAACATATGCATGGTTCGCCACAAAAAGGCTGCATTGATACTTACTAAATAAGACCAGACCAGTTTTTCCATTTTTCTTCAAAATTGTTGCAATCTATTAGAAACAGCTACATTTTCAGTACTTTCTAATCTCACATTTGATACTCTCTAACCTTGGTGTTTTACTCAGAATACTAGCTCTGTAAATACAATAGTTTCTTATAAGTGATATCAAATTGACTACTTTGGAGTTATGACCTAAAAAAAATAGTAGACCGAGGAGAGAAGAATATTCTTCGCAATGTACTTTCTTCAACCCATGGAACAACCTGATTTCGAATAACGACCGTTTTAGGACAATTTATTAACAAATGTACAATGGTTTCAGCTTCTCTCTCACAGGAGGCGCAAACATTGTCATCTGTCAAGTGCATCTTAAAGAGTAAATCCCTGCATGTTAACGTAAGCGATATTATTTTGTATCTAAACCTCCCCACTTTCGAATCATTAGTAAATGACTTAGCCAAAGTATAAATTCTTGGCCATGTTATCAGATCGCGAGATCTAGCGAAATACTCTTCTCAGCGGGTTTCAAATGTATTATTAAAAGACAAATTCTCCAGAAATATTTGAGTATAGATACGGCAACACTTGCCAACGGACAACATCACTTTCGGGAAAATGGTATAAATGGGCCATAAACAGGCTCACAAACCTTAAATCCAGATAATTTAATGTATTTTAATATGCAATGTAGAAGACTATAAAATACTGTGAATGGGGTATTTATATTATACGATGCACAAAAGTTCATGTATGAACGAGGTATGTCGTTCTCGTTGAAAAATTCTGATATAAATATTATTCCATTATCATGCCATTTCCGGAAAAAAGGCTTACCACCGATCAACAAATTACCGTTGTACCATACAGGTTGGGGGAAAAGATCGGTTATATTTTTGACTTCAAGATTTTTACAAAAGTCTATATATGCGAGACAAACATCTCTCCAGAAACCATTTCTTATTTTTCCCAAAATTTTCTAAATAAAACAGGGACCTAATGACCAGAAAGACATAGCAGTTATCCTATAGCAGAGTCAGCTAGTAATGTTGACCATTGAGCATTGATTCTAATTAACCGTCTAATCCAAGTTATTTTTAATGACTTCTGAAACGATAACAAATGTGTCATTCTGAAACCACCTCGGGAGAAATCTTGTATGAGTGTTTTTCTTGCACTTTTATCAGGTTTGCCATTCCATATAAATGTAAATAATATTTTTTCACATTCATCAAGAAGTTCCTTATCTGGATTGGGAAATGTGAGCAAAAGGTCATTATATTATAGATATAACACAGGATTTCACAATTTCAAATGGTGTTAGGTTCCTGCCTTTCCATAGAGCAAGTTTGTGGCAAATCTAGACCAAAGGTAATACCTAAAAACCAAATGGATCGTTGCTACAGGTTAATCCTTGACAACTTGCGATAATTTCTGTACAATTTCTCAAACTGCCAAAAAGTACAACCTTAGTTTTTCCTATGTTTACTCTCAGTCCCGATATCCGAGCAAAACATGTCAGAGTATCCATAGCTTCTCTCAAAGATTCCTCAGTACCATCAAGGATTAGGCCTGTATCATCGGCATATTGAAGTAATCTGTACTCCTTCATGTATAATAACCCTTTTTATATTTTGTTACTTCTAATTAATAGTCCTAATATCTCCGAACAAAGATGAAACAGGTATGGCGAAATAGGATCACCCTGCCCACATCCCCTCCCGCTTGAAACGGGAGCGCTTGTACAGCCATTTTGAAAAATCATGGATCTAACGCCCTTAAAAAAAGTTTTGATCCAATGAATAATATCGTTGCCAAAATCAAAATACATTAAACAGAATCCATTTCAAAAAGGGAAAATCCAAAATTCCCTTTTTTGGCTTATTTTCAGCAAATTGAAGTCAATTTGACTATATATTGCTGTTTGAATCCATCACTTTTTGAAAAGTGGGGTTGAATAACTTGGTTTCTCTGAAATTGAGAGAGTAACGTTACTCTCACAGAGAATAATCACAATAATGGCCTCCATGATGAGTAATGGTACTCCCCGTTTTCAAACTTTGAACCACTGGTAAAATTGTTGCGAGTAACGTTACTCTTGCAGAGAATAACAGTGATATTGGCTCTCCAAGATGAGTAGCGCTACTCTCATTTTTCTGACTTATATAGAATTTGTGCCACTGGTAAAACTGTTGAGAGTAACGTTACTCTCACAGGGAGAATAACAGTGATATTGGCTCTCCAAGATGAGTAGCGCTACTCTCATTTTTCTGATATATAGAACTTGTGCCACTGGTAAAACTGTTGAGAGTAACGTTACTCTCAGAGCTTGATTTGGAAAGCCTACACTGTCTTGCCTTCCTTATCGTTTGTGAGATTTGATGCTTGTTAGAACAGCTGGGAGTAACGTTACTCCTTGAAAGAGTCCTTTCAGAGAAATTGGAATAATACTTTTATAGTCCATCTGAACCTTCCAGTCTCGGCAAGTCTAATTTTACGGCCTTAATCTGTGCAAAACTTTCCAATTCTGCGTGATCATATACATGTAGTATTCGTACCCAATAGTCAATATCCTCGATATTTTGATAATTTCGAGGTTCCTGTAAAAGTGCTAGTCAAGTACAATCAACTCTGACAAGTGGTCTCTTTTGAAGTTTCATGATCCTCTATATGAATACAGTTTTCATAATTATTATTAATCAGTGTCTAAACAAATTCAAGGAGTGAGTGAATATGATTTAATGTCGCTTTCAACACTTTCAGGCATATTACGACCGTGGATCCTATTCAAGTTGGTTTTTGCTGTGAACAATGTTTCTGAATGCGAAATTCAAAGCTTTAGTAACTGTGATGGGCACTGGTGTGTCCACATTCAATAAGAAAACAAACTTTTCCAGGAAGAGCATGATCTTTTTTAGTCCTTTGGGGTACTCTACCCCAAACACATAACATAATGCAAATACGGCACTCAGACCGAATGAAATATCCATGGTGGCGTCATCATTCAGCACCTGAATATCATCCAAGTAAATGAACATCTTCTCTGCATAAAACGGATTTCCCTCTTTGCAATGTTACAGGATTTAGAATTTGAGGAATCTGAAGCAGATAAAAATTGCGATTGATTTGCAAGCCGATTTTATACCAGTGTCAAGAAGCTTAGACATGGAATAGTTAAACAGTGAAAGCTGTATAAGCCGATCATTCTTGGGACCAGCTTTAGTCGATATTGACAGGGTTCTGGCTTATCAAGTTACAAATACATGTTTACACTATAAACCAGCGAATAATGAATTGTGTTCCTCTGTACTAAACTATAACTTCAGTAATAATGGATGGTGTTTCACTTTCACACATCCATATGTATGTAATTGAATTCACCTGACAAATATTTAAAAAAGTTGAATGCTACGAATGCTAGATAGAATAATGAAGATGTGCCCTCTCCATACATCCAGTGATATATATGGTACTTGATTGCACACAACAAAAGCCTAGATAGCAAACAAGCAAAACATATGCGTTATGTTAGCTAGAATGTTTTGTATGTGTCAGCTTCACACACGTGTATGTGCTAGACTTCTCACAGAAAATGTTAAGGCAGACGTGTACTTTTGTGATACAGATGTTAGCTAGAAAGTTCTGTGTGTGTCAGCTTCACACAATCACATGTATGTGCTAGACTTCACACAGAAAATGCTACGGCATACATGTACTTTTGAGATACAGATGTTAGCTAGAAAGTTCTGTGTGTGTCAGCTTAACACAATCATATGTATGTGCTAGACTTCACACAAACGTTGCTATGGCAGACATGTACTTTCGGGATACAGATGTTAGCTAGAAATTTCTGTGTGTATAACACTCACATGTATGTGTCAGTGTTAGTCTTCACAAAGAAAATGCTATGGTAAACATGTACTTTTGGGATCCTGATGTTAGCTGAAGAATTCTGTGCGTGTCAGCTTCACACACTCACGTGTATGTGCTAGACTTCACACAGAAAATGTTAAGGCAGACATGTACTTTTGAGATACAGATGTTAGCTAGAAAGTCATGTGTGTGTCAGCTTCATACACTCAAGTGTATGTGCTAGATTTCACACAAAAAATGCTAAGGCAGACATGTACTTTTGAGATACAGATGTTAGCTAGAAAGCTATGCGTGTTAGCTTCACACACTCAAGTGTATGTGCTAGATTTCACACAAAAAATGTTAAGACAGACATGTACTTTTGAGATACAGATGTTAGCTAGAATGTCATGTGTGTGTCAGCTTCACACACTCAAGTGTATGTGCTAGACTTCACACAAACGTTGTTATGGCAGACATGTACTTTTGGGATACAGATGGTAGCAAGAATGTTCTGTGTGTGTCAGCTTCACACACTCACGTGTATGTGCTAGACTTCACACAGAAAATGTTAAGGCAGACATGTACTTTTGAGATACAGATGTTAGCTAGAAAGGCATGTGCGTGTCAGCTTCACACACTCAAGTGTATGTGCTAGACTTCATACAAACGTTGTTATGGCAGACATGTACTTTTGGGATACAGATGTTAGCTAGAAAGTTCTGTGTGTGTCAGCTTCACACACTCACGTGTATGTGCTAGATTTCACACAGAAAATGTTAAGGCAGACATGTACTTTTGGGGATACAGATGTTAGCTAGAAAGTTCTGTGTGTGTCAGCTTCACACACTCACGTGCATGTGCTAGACTTCACACAGAAAATGTTACGGCAGACATGTACTTTTTGGGATACAGATGTTAGCTAGAAAGTTATGTGTGTATCAGCTTCACACACTCACGCGTATGTGCTAGACTTCACACAAAAAATGTTAAGGCAGACATGTACTTTTGGGATAGAGATTTTAGGTAGAAAGTTCTGTGTGTATGAGCTTCACACTCACGTGTATGTGCTAGATTTCACACAGAAAATGTTAAGGCAGACATGTACTTTTGGGATACAGATGTTAGCTAGAAAGTTCTGTGTGTGTCAGCTTCACACACTCGCATGTATGTGCTAGACTTCACACAAAAATGTTAAGGCATATACGTACTTTTGGGATACAGATGTTAGCTACATGTAGCTAGAAAGTTCTGTGTGTGTCAGCTTCACACAATTACGTGTATGTGCTAGACTTCACACAAAAATGTTAAGGCAGACATGTACTTTAGGGATACAGATGTTAGCTAGAAAGTTCTCTGTGTGTCAGCTCCACACACTCACGTGTATGTGCTAGACTTCACACCAAAATGTTAAGGCAGATAATTATGTTAGCTAGAAAGTTGTGTGTGTCAGCTTTACACACGCACGTGTATGTACTAGACTTCAAACAAAAAAGTTAAAGTGGACATGTACCTTCTATTTTCATATGCCAGCTTACACATGTTAGTTAATTGTTGCTTTGATAAAATTCTCGAGGATCTTGATAAGTGAAGAATTAATTTGTAATAGACACAAAAAGTATTTATGGATGACGATATCAGATCTGAGGCATTCATTTATCTTGCTGTGGCTAATGTGATCATCTCATGATCTGACTTAGCTGATTAAAGAGAACTTGAGTCAGCATGGTCATTATCTTAGTCCCTCGGAAGCACTTCAGCTCTCCACCTTCATTTTGGAGAGCTATTTTCACTAATGGTGGGAAGCTCAAGAGTCCATATGTCCTTGGATTCTCCTGCCCAGGTCTCTCCTGCTTTGGTTCAGGATTAGACGGGTCAGCATTAGATGGTCCTGGCAATGATTTGAATAATAAATGTCGTTTCACATTGGTTATGATACAGTAAACATAATTTGAAATTATTCTTTCTGTCCAATATTGTTCAAATAAAATAGGATCTGGGGTTGGGTATGTACATGTCCTTGAAGCACTTTACCATGTTTACCCAACTTTTATTTCAAATTCTTACAATTATGTTTTCTTACGTGGGCTCTGATTTATGTACATGTAGAAAAATATATTTTTCATAATTTGTGAGATTGGTTATTTGTATAATTTTCAATGCAGTAATATAGGTCCAAAGAGATCATTTCAGATTCAGAATCACTGGTACTTTACCATCTAGCATGGCATCATTCCTCTTCAAGTATTCTGAGGCCTCAAGAAACAGATTGTTTTCGAATTATTGGGAAAAGCATGTCTGTCATCCTCTCAGTCATCCTGGAAAGAGGGGGCCATCTATTTCACTCTCTAAAAACAGTACAATAAAGGGAAATCAAATTTGAGATCTGCACCCTCGTCTGCATTTCATTTCCAACTGAATGGAGGAAATATATTTCAACT
>JAVTVY010013119.1:0-50243 GCA_036873755.1 Hanleya hanleyi | reverse complement strand
TGTTTCATTAGCACGAAATTAAAAAAGACAATGGTAGTATACATAAACATAGGCTTGTTTCCTGCATGAGAGAAGCGGTAAACAGTTTTCAATTATGCCGGAAAGACATGATGATGTTCTAAAATATAAAATGTGTATGGCTGATGAGTATTGGTAATACATGGATGGATGAAGGGATGGATGTACTTGGGCACTCCATCGCACCGCGATGGGCACAGGTAGTGCGAACACGCCGTGCAACCCGTTTCCCCCAACCCGCCCTACACATGATCCCTCTTAACAGTGTAACATACCCTGAAATGTTTAATGCCCACATTCTTATTAAACAATATACCTTCTATTAATTCCCATATGTACAGAAGTATCACATAATATTTTCATCTGTAAAGCCCCCTCATTCTCTCTTCTGGGATGGATTCTTAGTGGCAACTTTGATAATATTCGTTTTAAAGTGGCCTATACCCATGGACTTCATAACCGAGACCTGCTGCGTTCATGTCAGTGATCCAAATACAAACCAGTGTTATAGCATGATAGTACCAGAGGTGTTTCGTACAATAATGCAAAAGACATTGCACCGAGCACTAAGACTGATACACTAGGATGAAGGATGAAGGATGGTGTTGATTAGAGCAGTGAGAAAAACCTACCGCAAAATGTTGACCTACCATGTGGTCCGCTGCGACTCCATTTCACCGGAAATAGGAACATAACCTAAGTATACCGCAGTGAATGGATATTGACGCCAGCCAATGAGACCGTGGTTTCTAACGTGGTTGGGGTATTGAAAATGTATTGTGCATAAACGCTCCTAACACACACAAACAAGCCGCCATCTTGAAACACACCCAAAAGACCTCATTTGCATATTTTGAGGGGACAACAGGCCGCCATCTTGAAAACGACCACCCCTAACACACACAAACAGGCCGCCATCTTAATAATAATATATGCAATCCGAATGAGCCACACCTGTACAATTATGGTTGTAGCTCAGACTCCGACTCTGCCCTTGGTTATCAAACTGTGGGTAAGTTCTGTAGAAATATATTTACAGAAACAGAGTTTCGGGTTGTTTTTTTAATTCATAATATACGAATTAGCGATTAACCCTCGTCAGGGAGTCTCAACGCAGATCACAACATGTCATCAACATGATCAGATCTTCTCAGTATTTTACTGATGGCATATGTTTATATACACCACAAAAGTCAATTCAATTCCCATATAGAAATTATGAGCCATCATTCTCCAAGAAGTAACTTGTGACTAGCATAGTTTACTTCATTGTAATATGAGAATCCTTCCGCCATGCGGGTATCCCTCAGTATGTCTGTTTCTGAATTAATTCTCAGTAACCCGTAATCGTGGGTTTCCAAACATGCTATCTGGTGTGCTGACAGTCTGTGTAAATACTGAATATATTTCATATATTTCAGTTACCTCTTGTAGCTATGTTATTAATTTGCCGGGCTATTGCTCTGTTTGTGTCAAATTTGTCGATTTTACGACAGTCGGCTTTCGCCTTAGCAGAAAATCTTCCGCTGGGCATTATAAATGCCAGATATCATAGGTATCTCAGATATACAGTAGCGTATATCATTTCGCTCCGTGTACGATTGTACACTCTTTCGGAGACCGTAGAGGTCTTGGGCAGACAGACGCCGACACTGTTAAATAGCATATCCAGATGTTTTATAATTGATTCCACCTTATGTATCTAGGCAGAAAATATAGCGTTGGCATTACTGCAGTAATTTCTGATAGGTAATTCAGAGTTTGTTTACTCAGAGCATTGCATTCATTTAGTTGGTAAATTATTTGTTTTACCAATTGTATTGTATGATCGGTATTTACCGTCATAATTTCCGTGTAGTGTACACCATCATATAGTTGACGGTTGGCTTCGTTTCTGTAATCCTGTTTATTAGGATAACCGTTGTATTGTTTTTATCGGCCTTTGTGATCACATAGGCCAAGCCCGCTGACTTCAGTTTATGAAGTGAGGCGATTTCCCCAGTCGTTAGATTTGACGGGCTCTAGCCCTGTGTCTTAGATGAGTCGATTTACGACTGGCGTTTTTCGCCTTTGCAGAGAATCTTCTGCCTGGCATTATTTAATAATACCAGAGAAACTACAGTTTATGTAGTATCTCAACAATATACGGTAGTGTATATTGTCGTTCAGTCGGTCTGGATGATGGCATTATTTAATAATACCAGAGAAACTACAGTTTATGTAGTATCTCAACAATATACGGTAGTGTATATTGTCGTTCAGTCGGTCTGGATGATCTGTTGAGGCGGGGGCAGTTAGGGACTCGAGCTTGGTGGGAATGAAGCGAACAAAGGAGACAGCCATCCACGCCAATTTCAACCAATGGCTAGACAGCTTTTAATCCAATCGGATAAGGCTATATTTAACCAATTGCCGAGACCAGACTCAAAATATTGACCTATGAAAGATAGGCATCTGGTAATACTTAACCCAGATGTCCCCCCGCTTTCAACAGATCCTGATTGTCTACAAGACAGTATACACTACCGTATATTTTGGGAGATACTACATGCACTGGAGTTTTCGGAGCTTTCCTGGTCATATTTACCCAGAACTGCCCCCGCCTCAACAGATCATCCAGACCTTCATCTTCCTCCAACAGTCCGACTCAAACAAATGGCTTCTTTCTGACCTTCTCCCTGTTACACTTCCTGTAGGAGAAAATATTAAATGGAGTAAGATCTAATATAACTAATTTATTCATAAAGGTTGGGAGAAATATCCCGATTTTCATGACAAGCACTCACTCACTCGGCCCCTCGCAACCCCTGGCAATTTCTCATGCCACCACCCTGCCTCGGGAATATCTCATGAAATCAATCCCAAATGGTCTTGCCACATAAAAATAGTATATATTTTCACCACCCCCCCCCCCCTCCTCCCCCACACACACACTTTACCACCATGCCCCCTTATCTGGATTGGAAAAAAAATCATAATTACTAACATGGATATTATAGTATACTAATTTGGTAGCTACCACCCTATGTTGCATGTTTGTAAATCTCATCCATTTGCCTCTTGACCCCCCCCCCCCCCTCCCCCCTAACTGGATGTGTGTGTAGTGGGCATGGTGGGGGGGGGGGTTATGTAGTGGGCATGCTGGGGGTGGGGGGTTATGGGGTAATACATGGTACAGCTATGATGTATCATTTATCAAGTCTTATCAATGACTTCTCAAATTTCCTTCGATTGTGTCCTTGTAATGTATTCACTTACTACTTGTCATCCATCATGGTGTATTTCATCAACATCAAAATGACTTCTTCATCGATCAGGCACCAGGGCAGCTGGACTTCTCACACTTCTCACTTGATCACTGGATAAACAGTTACACAATGTTGACATGATATTACCCCATTGGACACAAAATGTTGCCAACATTTGATATAGTCTTACGACATTATGTAACTATTATAAATTCATTGGACATTAGAATTTCAGGCAAAATTGAGGGGTGACTGAATGTTAATAGATGTTTTGAATTATTATAGGATTATAACATGCATAGGAATATGTCCAGTGAACAATACTATATAATGTCTTAATGTATTTGTTTTGTTTTTTTTTGGAATAGGAGATTAATGCATATTAGTTTGCAAGAACCTTAGAGTTTAACAATCCACAAAGTGTATTGCAAGTATTTTTGTGGACAACGCGGCTGATAATTACTGGTATCCATATGTATATAGCTGTTGACCTATGCAGATATAGGGACAGTTTAATTAATTCTTTTTTTGGAAATACATAAGAAATTATATAGCCTGTAAGGGCCTTAGATTGCACTCATCCACAACTGGTATGGAAAAACGACATGCTAAATGTAATAAGTGATTGGAAATTGCAAAATACCGCCAAGTGGTAACAGTAAATTATATCAATGACATATTAAAACAGACAACAGACAGCAAAATTCTTTCACGCAATGAATAAATGAACGGAGAATGAACACTGAAGCATAGCCCAGTTTTCGACACAGCTTCGATTTCAAAACATAAAGCTAAAGCAACGGGGACGAGATTTCTGTGCGTAACGTATCCAGTGTTGAAGCGCAGTTCAAACAATTGTTTGTCCATATTACTTACCAGAAAACAGATGTAACGGGACGAGTAATGTTCATTGTTAAGCTGCCAACAACACCACACGTTCGCCTCCTCAC
The DNA here is from genome assembly GCA_036873755.1 of Hanleya hanleyi. NCBI lineage: Eukaryota > Metazoa > Mollusca > Polyplacophora > Lepidopleurida > Hanleyidae > Hanleya > Hanleya hanleyi. Next base: position 46,027 of record JAVTVY010013119.1, on the reverse strand, counting down.
ACTGCAATCCAGTAGGTGGCGCTTCATAAAACGAAGGACGATAACCGATGGCCAGTTGAACCATAGTCCAGTTGAACGTTGACCCAAAAAGTGGTTCTTTTGACGACCACCGCGGGAAAAACAATAACGAGGGCGGGAAATACGTTGAACCGAAAAACAGTTGAACGTATACTCGGTCAGGAATAATTTTGACCCACACAACAGTATTACGTCTTTCATTTTTGATAACTTCTATGATTGTTTCTGACTGTTGATATTACTATTTTCGCTCATAAAATAGCCTATGCCATCAAAATAAGTTCATAACAGCGAAGTTTCCCAAATCAACACGCGTTATTAACGACTTGACATTCAATTTTAAGCATAACCACATGGTTTATTTGGAAAAGTCTGCAGAATTTAACTTAATATTAATAAGAAAATTACTCCCTGTTCTCAGACATTCATATCCCATTGTTTCGGTCATGTTGGTGTCGTTTTACCATGCACGGAGTTTCATGTGGTTGAACGTATAACCAGTTATAGGTTGAACGTAGAACCAATAATAGGTTCAACGTTTACGCCCAAGCTAGTATCATGTGGTTATACGTAGAACCAGTTATAGGTTGAAAGAAGAACCAATAACAGGTTCAACGTTTACCTCCATGCAAGTATCAATATATGCTTGAATTCGACCTGAAAACGTTCAACCAGATTCCGGGTAAACGTTTACTGTCATTAAAAATTGGTTCAACGTTGAACTGATAACAGGTTGAACATTTACTCCCTGAAATTGGCCGTTTTTACAGTGTAAGGGTTCTTGCCAGAATTAATAAGAGATGCTCCGGATAGCCCCGTGGTGGTTTCAACTTGTTTCTTGCCCGTGATGGTTTGTGGAGGGACCTTCGGGTTCACTGGGAGCTGAGGTGTTCCGGGAAGCATCTTTGTTGCAGAGTGAACATTCTTTTCTGTCAGTGATTTCATCACATCAAATGAGGTTTGGAGTTCCTGCATGCATTTGGACATTTGTCCAAGAGTGTTCCCCATGGTGGCTAGTGTAGCCTTAACATCTCTGATCTCAATTAGGAGAATATCGTCTCTTGGGTCTTGGTAGAGTTGGGGGTCGTCTTCTGATCCTTTGCCTCCTCTTCCTCTTCTTTGTATCGGTTTTGCTGGTCTGGATTTGGCGGGTTTCTGCAGTTGAGGGGCTGGCATGTTTGCAGAGCGAGTGTGGATTGGGGAGTCTTCTGTCGGGGGAGATTCTTCTTGCGATGCCATGGTTTTGTTGATGAAGGCTATTTTGCATATAGGCCTAAATGTTTCGTGCCTTAGATTTGAACAAGATATCTTATTTTAATAAGTATTTTGTAATTGTAGAAAACTGTTCTCAGTCAGTACCATAGAACTGCAAACAGTGTGTGCGGTGTGTGTGCGTGCATTCATCCGTGTCCGTCCGTCCATCTACTTGTACATGTATATACAGGCCTTGTCTGCAAGATATCTTGAGAACTACTGGAAGGAATTTCACCAAACTTATATGTAAGCTTCAGTGGGATAGCCCCCTCATTTGATTAGGTTTTGGTGTGTGTGCGTGCATTCATCCGTGTCCGGTGTCCGTCCGTCCGTCCATCTACTTGTACATGCATATACAGGCCTTGTCTGCAAGATATCCGGAGAACTACTGGACGGAAGTTCACCAAACTTGGATGGAAGCTTTATTGGGATAGCCCTCTCATCTGATTAGGTTTTGGTTATGGTCTTTTTCAAATTATCCACGCCTTCGGAAAGAGTGTAGAAAGTTTGACAAAAGCGAGCATCCCCTTTCCAGGCCCTGGTATGGTTTACATCGCCATGGTTTGATCGATATTTTGAGAACTACTGGACGGAATTTCACCAAACTTGTATGGAAGCTTCAGTGGGATAGCCCCCTCATTTGATCAGGTTTTGGTGTGTGTGCGCGCATTCGTCCGGTGTCCGTCCATCTACTTGTACATGTATATACAGGCCTTGTCTGCAAGATATCTTGAGAACTACTGGATGGAATTTTACCAAACTTGGATGGAAGCTTCATTGGGATAGCCCCCTCATTTGATCAGGTTTTGGTGTATGTGTGCATGCATTCATCCGTGTTCGGTGTCCGTCCGTCCGTTCATCTACTTGTACATGTATATACAGGCCTTGTCTGCAAGATATCTGGAGAACTACTGGACGGAAGTTCACCAAACTTGGATGGAAGCTTTATTGGGATAGCCCTCTCATCTGATTAGGTTTTGGTTATGGTCTTTTTCAAATTATCCACGCCTTCGGAAAGAGTGTAGAAAGTTTGACAAAAGCGAGCATCCCCTTTCCAGGCCCTGGTATGGTTTACATCGCCATGGTTTGATCGAAACGTTTCTGGCTGTTCAGATGAGTATAGCCTAAGAGTTTTTTTGAACTCATGAAGTTTGTTATTATTCACAGCATTCCATAAAGACCGAAACAGCCGCCTCACATAATTACAGATAGAGGGTCTGAAATCGCTATATGGGATTCCAACAGGATCTACCTCATCATCTAGGGCACATTTGATGCCAACGTGACTAGGCATCCAACAAAACACAATATCAATCTGTTGATCAAATCCACAGTCATGTAGTTGTAGAATACTCAAAGACAGTGGGGTGAGTCTAAGTTCCACTTTTGATCGCTTGGAGGCATGACAGTGAATCTGAGAATATGATTTATTTTTTCCTTTTAGTGGACCCAATACCTTCTAAAGCCGACAATATGGCTTTTGCTTCTGCAGTGAATATCGAACTTTTACCTGGTAGTCGACTCGTTTTAGTGTTGAAACTAAAGATAGTAGCACTTGCTACTCTCTCACTTTCTTTAGAACCATCTCTATAAATAGCCTGATGCGATCTGTATTACGAACGAGTGATCGATATAAATGGAAAAGTGTTTGCTGATCTTTCATGTGTGTATGTTTTAATGTGTTAATTGGATTACTTAGTTATTGGCTTGAGTACTTAGAATTTTGTTTGAACGTCGCTATATAGCTGAAACATTTCTGAACGCGACATCAAAATTTATTTCTCTAAGTTATTGGCTTGAGTACTTAGAATTTTGTTTGACCGTCGCTATAGCTGAAATATTGCTGAACGCGATATTAAACCTGAATTCTCTCTCTCTCTCTCCTTTACTCCCCGGAACTGCCCCCTCCGCCAATTTACGCTGAAAGTAACCAACGGTAACGAGCCTCTGTGTTTACAACTGTATACTTTTATCACTCGTTGGTTTCATTTGAAATCTTCACCTCTTCAATTCAATGCAACATATAGTGGTGAAGAAAGATGCTGGCGTACTGACAAGAAGTCATATGCATTGATTCTTGTTCTTGTGATTGTTCGTCCATCTGGGCGCCATGATTGGCTTAATAAACATCTTATCTTATCTATCTTATCTATGACCGCATAGTTCATTATACGGACTACATATCTCCAAAAAATCAAAATTAATGCTGTCATGAATTGTATCCCAGTCAAGTTTTTATTGTAGATGTTCATGTGGACATCCTGATTGGTATGGCCACACGGCCCCCTAACACCGGCTTGAACGGTATTACATAAAATATTAAAGATGACGATGCAATAGGCCTATCGAGTCATCTGGATCAATGGAAAATGATGAATTATATGTGACCATTTTATAGAAAAATGGTCCAAACCAGGGCTGTATTAATATAATGCATGTTCTTATCTAGAACACAACTGTGAGGCCCGCCAAGCGCTTCATTCTTCGACATATTTACCAGTCTCAAACCTACACTCAATGATTTGTACAGAGGGCAAGCTTCGAGGACGCAACCCTTGAACGTGCGTCACCATATACAGGCAATTAAACGCAACATAAAAGGAGTGGTGAAAGAACATGCCGCAGTACTGACAAAAAGACTTCACAGGCATATTTACTGATTGCCTATTTCTAAAATATCACAAGGACCAAAAGTGGTCCTGTATAATGATTTGTATCCCAGCCACGTTTTATATTGTAGCTGTTCATGTGGACATATTGAAAGGTATGATCACACGACCTCTAGCTCCGGCTGAAGCGGTATAAGATACAAATATTTAAGAGTGAAGATAAAATAGCCGAATTATAGGACTGGCAGATAGTCGTCGTCTGGAATTTACAACCAAGTGTTCAAGTGCGTCCCTTGCGGATATATATATTGTATGCTTTGGTACAAATAAATTGAATTGAATTGAATTGAATTAGGTCCCTGCTGGGGCTATATTGTGTATAGGTGGAACCTGGGCTGTGGTCGATTAGAGCCATTCGAGACTACAGCCATTCCTGGGCTACATTCTAGTATATAATAGGACCGTCGTTGAAGTGAATACTTGTTCATTTGGGTTCATTGTGCTTTCATTTGGGTAATTTGACTCTCATTTGTGTTCATTTGGGTAATTCGTTCGACCGTCGTAACCTACATAAGAGCCCAAATGGCGGGAAACAGCATTGACCTAGATTTAGCCCCAGCAATGACACTGACGTAACCCCCAACGTAACTCGCCATTTTCGAATCATGTGATGCCCTACTTGTTGAAAATTACAGATCTACCACAGCTCTTGGGTGATACGAAATTTCTGTATACCTATATATTTTGTAAGCCTAGCCTATATCTGTTTCCCAAGTGGTTTGAAAACCTGTAATTTATCAGATTTCTCGAGTCTGTTCTCTGCCGGATGAAGGCCGAACAGAATCCCGTAATATACCGGATATCGCTCCGCAATAATGGAGACCCACGATTCGCAAGCCATCTTATGGATGGCGAAGTGTACGCAAATGCCCCCGAACATGCCGAACTGACACTTTACAGCTCTCGGCTGAAGCAGCTTCCTGCTCGAATACTGCTCCCGCAGTAATACCAAAACGGTCTAATCACCGCCTAACCACAACAGATGAAATAGTCCCTAGAACTATATGATCATATCTCAATGACACGAAATATGTTACACATAGCAGCTTCTAGAACGCTCATACAATCACCAGGTTACATTTATAAGCCATACTAAATCACAATAAAACAATATCCAAGCAGAACACATTTTCAACAATTTCGTAAAGTAGTACTCTTCCATTGACAGTTCTACACTCTAAGGGAAGTTACTCCTGTCATACAAATGATATCAACAAAATATACCTGTCCACGACGGAAATAATGTCGTTTATATGGACTGTCACTTTATCAAATATATATATCTGATGAAGTGTCGCTTTGAGACTGTCGCTTTAAAAAATATACATCGCTTTCAAAGTGTCTTTTTCGGACTGGCTTCATCTTACAAGAATGGCCCTAACAATATTTCTAAGCATGGCTGTTCTTAGATGATTCAGTGAAAGTGTCGATTTAGATAGCTAAGATTCATAGCGTCTCCCTTCCCTTACCGCTATAATCGATGTTGCGATCATCATCCCCTGTATTATTACCGAAATGCCCATCTTCTTGACCCTCGATCTCAGGTGATTTTGAGGCTCCATAGGGATAATTTTAACGTCGGTAATTAATTTTTGACCTACGAATGACCATTTAGTCTGCCATTTCTGTATTTTTATTCATGGCGGCCCATTTTCTCAAGTTAATGAAGGTCCAATAGGACGCAAAGGTAATAATAAGTGAGCAATGGAGATGTTAGAGTTACCACCAGGGAAATGTAGGCCTATTTGTCGTCGGCATAGCGGTGAGGGAAGGGAGAGGCTATGAACCTTAGCTTAACTGTGCCATCATGGAAAGTATAGAGAAATAATGTTGTTTTTAGACTGTCGCTTTATGAAATATACATGTACGGTACATATCTGATAAAGTGACGTCGTTTATAGACTCGCTTTATGAAATAAACATATCTGGTGAAGTGTCGCTTTTAGACTGTCGCTTTAAAAAATATACATCGCTTTCAAAGTGTCATTTTTATCTATCATTCTCATCTTACAAGTAAGAATGGCCCTGACAATATTTCTAAGCATCGCTGTACTTAAATGATTCAGTGAAAGTGTCGTTTTAGAGTGTCGTTAAAGAAGAGCGTCCTGGGAGGAGAATAGTCCTGGTACCTCACATGTTTCGTTCTAAACACCGTCATCTCATGGAAGGGGGCCAACGTTGTGCCCCTATGGAGACAAACTACATAATATACACATCTTTCAAAGTGTCGTTTTTACACTGTCGCCTTAACAAGGAGGGGTAATTAATGGCCCAATCTCGTGCTCTCCTACATGGAGTATGGACCCATCCACCTTATATTTCATGGGGTTTAACATGAACAAATTACCTTTGATCTGAAAGCATTCTTGGTGTAGGCAAAATCTTGTAAGTTGCTGAACAGCATACTCTGCAATTTTGCCGATCAACTGGCAAATGCTGTTCGTAAATGGAGTTCACCTCGGCCATTTTTAACATGCTAGGAATTTGGGAGGTTTGCGTGGGGGTGGGGGGGGGGTGTAATTTCAAAACATTTTTTGCCGAGGTATATTTATATCTGAATTACTAAATCTGAATCTAACCATGTAGGGTGACAGCTTGACAGGTAATCATACGTTAATCTAGAATTAGAGCACATAAATTAGAAATAGGATTTGGCCGATACAAGAATATAACTAGAACTGAGCGCTTGTGTACACGTTGTTCATGTCAATTAATCTATCGCTCATATCATGTATTATTTTAATGTCAAAACTAGGCCTATAAGGATATATACATGTACGAGTGCCATTCATCAATACAATACACAAAATGTTTCCATACTTCTCAAACTTACAGAAAACCGTAAAGATTAAACTGGTACTTGGGAGTGTATCCGAATCTATTTTGACCCTGACTGCCAAATACCTGATATTATGAGAGAACTTGCGGAAGACTGAAACTCATTAGTTTCTTGGAATACTTCAAGTATACTTCAATACTGGTAACTGATATATATGGTAATATATACTTCAACCTGTTTGTTAAATGTGATTGTTTCGAACTGACAGTTACATTTTCGTTCTTGACCAGCCTGTGACTGTGTTTTGGTGTGAATAAAATTATCTATCTTATCTACCTTGACTGGTAAGTTTTGTCACTGCAAATAAAAGCGCTGTGTTCCAATTAATTGTTCTAGATGCTAAAGATACATGTTGTTGTCACACTTACTGTCATTTGAGGCCAGTTTGAGAAAGAAAAAAATGCACTGAATATGCGGTTTGTTACTCGGTAGCCTCTCCCCCTACATCGCTGTACTGATTGGAACATCCCTTTCGAAAATCGAGAATTGACCGATCGAAACATCAGCTTTGCTAGCCACAACTGTTCCTATCAATAATCTTTGGATGATCCGAAGGTTATTGATAGGAACAGTTGTGGCTACCGCTTTGCCAGCTTTGACTGTTTCATATATTCTTCGGAACTGTGCTAGTCCACTCGGCTGCAGTGAGCGATCTAATGATCACTGTGATGAGGTTAGGTAGCTCCGGTGTAGCCTTGTTCCATACTACGTGAGAACAACGCTACGGCTGCAAGCCAGTCACCAGATCGAGTTGTTGGGAAATTGCCGTACGGGCAATATTTGCCGAACCAATTGACCATAACCAAGCTTTACATCGATAAGTTTTACATGGACAGTATAACCCCCTCGTCCGAGTTTCGATCTCTTGCCAAGCTAAAAACGGACGGTCACTCATAAACAAGGATTTTTATGAAAGGTAAGTGGACATAGAATCGAATTATTTTATTGGTTATGGTCAATTGGTCTGGCAAATATTGCCTGTACGGCAATTCCCCAACAACTCGATCTGGTGACTGGCTTGCAGCCGTAGCGTTGTTCTCACGTAATATGGAACAAGGCTACACCGGAGAGGTTAGGCTGCGTTTAGGACGAGACAACTGCCCATCCCCCCAAACTCCTACCTGGGGGGAAAGCTCCCATATTCATGACATTGGAAAATAGCAAAAACGTATTCTTGAAAATTAATTTTCATTCAATTTTTGACCAGATATAATTTTTCCAAAGAAAAATGCAGTTATATAACTTATCAATTAACAACGTCGATAATACCGGAATGCTACAAAAAAAGAGAGAGAGAGAGAGATGCTACGTACGGTAGCACAGCCCATGATCGAGTCTCCCTGACCCAATTGGTTTACGTATGAGTGGGAATTGAAGAGCCGCTCCATTGATCTCACTTGGAGAGTTGTCTCCAAGAATACTAAGAGCTTCTTTCTTTTATAATGCTTTTATATATAATACTGTAACGCTTATAAATTCAGCAGCGGTTTACGGAGGGCACAACAACAACATGTTATCCCGCTGCATTTTACAGTACTGCGACGCAGTCACTGGTAGTGGCGCGTAGCTGTCATAATAACTAATCAATCAATATGCAATTAAATTTCTCGGCGTAATTCCATATTGCTATCGTGATAACGCTTAAAAAACAACATATACCTACAGTTGCACTTCGAAAGCGCCTTGGCTACGCCTTGGATGACCATGTGGAAGAAAACTTCCCTGTGAGGTAGTGTGCTCGCGCCAAACATCCGTACGAGGTATTTTCGCATGCGAACCTCATTCCCATCAACATCTTCACATTGCCCCCTTTGGTACCTCGTACAGGCAAAAACCAACTGCATACTACATGGTGAATTCGTGCACATACGAACAAGGTCTATCTCTTCTGGCCAACAGGGGGCACCACCTTACGGTACGTAAATTTACACACACCGGAAAACACACAGTGTGCACGGTCTCATTAGCCTTGAGAGCTTGGAACAAAAAAAACGCGGCAAACGGTCTAATAATGACACACACGCAATTTTAGGGGCAGTCCTTGTGAGGTATACCTCACAAGGAAAAAGTACCTCACAAGGGTGCATGGTGCTCACACACGACCTCGTAAGACCACAGTTGTAAACACGCACACACACACACACACACACACACACACACACACACACACATCCTCCTCCTCCTCCTCCCTCTCCTCCTCATTCCTCCTCCTCCTCCTCCTCCTCCACCACCAGCACCACAACCTTCTCCCCTTCCTCCTCCTCCTCTTCCTCCACCACCACCACCACACTTCTCCGCCTCCTTCTCACTCTTCCTCCTCCTCCTCATTCCTCATTCCTCCTCCTCCTCCTCCTCCACCTCCTCCTCACATACGCTACCAGGTAACTCTACCAGGTAGCCCTAAGGAAAATGGCCCTCATCTCACCAAACGCTCTTCATTGCACCTCCGAAACTCCCCGTTCTCTACTACTTGCGAGTGGTCTATAAATAGAACAGGGGTTTGCCCAGAAAGTAAAAAAATGGTATGCTAGGGCGCCAGGACAAGGTTTTAAGATAAGGCCTAACAGATCGATATATAGGGGGCAGATAACTCTTGTTGAGCCGTACCGTGACCGGAAGTGACCTTTTGACATGGATATGACGTCAACTGGACCTACTAACCTAGTTACAAAGGTCGTTTCGACCTACTTATGACCACACACAAATTTTACATTCTCTTGGTGCAAGAAAGAGTATACTATGGCTCCAACTGTGTGAATTTGCTGCCTGTGGTGGAACACTATGTTCGATAAATCATCCTATTTCCCCATAAAACATACACATTTTACATTCTCTGGGTGCAAGAAAGAGCATACTTTTGCTCCAAGTGTGCGTGTGTGTGTGTGTGTGTAGGTCCAGTACATCACCACCATCACCACACACCGCTACTACTTCCACCACCATCACGCCCACCACCATCATCACCACAACCACGCATGCGCACCCGAATAGCGGCGAAACTTACGGAGATACGATAAATTCGCATAGGAGCTTTACGGTAGACCTCGATACGGGCAATACAACGCCACAAACAGCGCGCGCGTATGTCGCTTATTTCTCGGGAAATGGCCAAATCACGCGACATCTCGAGGAACGCGATTTCGTATGTACATTCTCTTGGTCGGTATATTTAGTTGGAAGGTTGGAGTCCCTCTTTTAAATGTATATAGAGAGACTATATGTGTATCAGCTGTATTGCGCAGGGCTATGTCGGGATTGTGAAACCGTTCATTGGCTGTGACGTCATGTGACGTAGTGATACCCGAACAGACACAATTAGCCGAAATTCTTCGTTCTATATAAAATATATATATATATTATCTATTACTAACCTAGTTACATAGGTCATCTCGACCTACTTATGGCGACCTACTGACCTACTTACTTATGGTGACCTACATATGGTGACCTACTTATCGTGACCTAGTGACCTATTTATAACTTCTTCTTTTTTTTGTGACGTGATCCGGCTAATTATATTCTACTACGTATAACGCCCATGTTATTAAAAAATATTGATGTGTGGATGTAAGCATGGTATATATATCCGGCTGCTTTTTAATATGAAGATACCTTCTACTGAGAACGTTGATCGTCTTCTTCACAAATATGACAGAACTAATGTACTAGTGAAAGGCGGGTGCTATATTTATTATTACCGTATCCATGTCCATATATAAACTACAAATTATAGATGTGCGAGTAGATGTGCTCCATATAATGTTCAATCCACGTTATATTCCAGGTAGTAGGGTATATATTTTGCAGTCAGAACCTCTGATAATCAAGCTTTATGTAGGGTTCGGAAAGCAATGTCATGCATATGATTGTCCCGATATGCAGGAACAACTGAAAAATGTCTGATATAACTGATAAATAAATTACCACTGAATGCCAAATATATATATGTATATAATGTCTGATATAATTACTTCATACATTTCTATCGAATCTACCAAAATTAAAGTTTAAAATAAAGAACATATTAAAACAATCACAATGAAATCTGCAAAACATTTCAGCCAAGAATCAAACACCGTGCACGGAATTTCAAATAGAGTTAAATTTTTCATTTGGGGTTCCACGTAGATAATGGTGAACTACTGCGGACTGGGATTCTCGAATTTCAACTGTTTACCTGTCCGAATATTGAACGAATCAGTGAAGCTTGAGTTTTCCTCTAACAAGAGCTCTCTTATTGGCCTACCACAATAACAGTTTCATACTTTAATAATCACCAAACCCAGATTTGCCTGACATGTGTCTCGGATTTTGAGCCGCTACCGCCCCAGCTCTCTGTAGGTTTAAATATGAAGAGGCAGATATTTTGTCATCTCTCCAACCCTCTCTTCAAATGAGATACTAATAATGAACATTCAGCTAATTGTTGTCAGTTCAACTCATTCCCCATTTATAACATAGGGAGAGTGGTGACCGGAACTACCCAAACTGATACATGCATCTGGTAAAGCACTTGGTGATCACCAGAGTATACCATCGCTAAAGAGGGATACACATATTTGAATGTCCAAATGTTTCATCGACTTACTGGAAGTATCTGATGTATCACGATCTTAAATTTGACATCTAAGTAAGTCATGGAAAATAAATTAGCTGTGGCTATTATGGGAAGGCTTAGCACATTAACCACTTCACTACCACTTTCTCGCCGCTCGTCTCTTTGCAGTTACTTGCCGATAGGCGTTGTTTCTCTCCGGGTACCCCAGCTTCCTCCACCAACCAAATTGGCGGTCACCATATGAGTGAAATGAACATTGAGTGTGACATTGAACCGCCGCCCTACCGCTCACTTCCTCTAGCTCTCCTTGCAATCATAAGGCGTTAATTCAGAAAACTCGTGTAAAACATGATTTGGTATGCACAGGGCTTTAAATCTCCCCAAGTTGGGAACACCCTCTATTAGGCATGACAATGTTATTAGGATGGGACAGAGGGTGTGGTACATATCCATGGGGGACGAGCAACCGGAAATCATCCTTGGGAATAGTGCTTCTGAAAAGGGATTTCTTTACCAACAGGCGAAACCGAGCCTGACTCAGGGGAGAGACAGGGAGTGGAGCGAGGCAGAAACCCTCAGACCCAATACGGGGAAAAGATGAGTTTGGTTTGATGTTTACATATTATCTTCATAATATCCCGTGAAAATGCACCAGAACACAACACCATTTTTCTAAATTCAGATATACATTAGCAAAACAGTGTAAGTTCCACTTCAAAATCCTATTCAGTTTTTTATCTCAGTATAAAAAAGAATTTGTAACACAAACTCACATACGGACAGACAGCAATGCTACATGTATATTCCCCAACCGAGGTCTGGCAGGGAATTAAAATCCAATTAGAAAAATCGGAAATATGCTGTCAAAATGTGCTAGAACATGGCATCTCATGTTTAGATTTTAAAGAAATTTGTGGGAACATACACATAAAACAACCAAAATATGAGCGATAACTGAGTGATAATTTGTGATGCTATACACCAAAAAGTGGCCAGAATACATCTCCAATGGTCTAGAATCACAGCGACCCCTGGACCCTCACCTGAAGTACTGGGGTATAGTAGCCCCCCCGCCCCACCCTCGGTTCTTCCAACGTGCCTGTTCATGCTGGTTAATACATTGCCTATCTTAAGCATAGGATTCGAGACCAACGACAGATCCACAGGAGTAGAAATGTGAAATTCTGATTGTTTTTATCACAGAAAATATTAAAACAACCGTGGTTGAACCAATATCCCATGTTATTGGTTCAACTTGTTATGATAGTAGTCATTCCAGGGCCCGTACAATTATCTCTATCATCTCTTATTTTATTATCTCTGGTCATACACAGGACTACACAGCAACTAGAGACCAAAGAAAATTAAACTGGATATCCATGAACATGATTCAATTAAAATGTGAAGATTAGAGAGAGAAATGACACTGATTATAGCAATGAACTGTATTTACTTTGTAGACACAGGTATAGTCTCCTTGTGTAAATATTATGCAATAAGCCAACTATTTATGATATCATTACTTGCATGGTCAACGCAATGCATACACTTGCGTTATAAAATTGTTTATCAGTGTTAGTTAGTTTCAATTTGACCAAAATACCATATATTCACGCTCTCTCGAGTCCTTGTAATTTCCGATAGAGCATCAACCCATATACTGATAGCAGCATATTTTCTCTGCTTGCAATTTAGTTATTTGTAAGATAATTATGTCATTTAGAAGACATCATATTACAGAAGTTTACCTATGTTGATGTCTTTTGCGCCACCTGGCGAAGCCATGAAAAACAATCATGCAAAATCCAAAGCCCAAGGAAGATGGCACATATATTCATAGTACTGTTTACCGAGTTTTTTATGTTAAGTCAAATGGTCATTTGCTTCGCACTGAAAGTCAATTATCATGTTAGCAAATTTATATTATGATTGAACTAGAATAGAACATTTTTAAAAAATTACACCAATTTGACTATCAAATAAGCCTTTCAAACAAAATCGTGTTACAAATTTTTACTTATGCTCTGACGTCAGTGCCGCTTTGTGGTGAACAGCAGCTATCAACTCATAACCAGACAAATTTTCCAGATCCAAGGAGATAGCACACAGTTTGTCCCGAAAATCTTTAACGGTTTCAGAGATATTTACGTTTAAATTTGCGACAGTCAGAGAATTGTAATGTTTGATTAAAAAAGCCATTTGGTTTGCAACAGAGGTGATCATGTCAGCCATGCTATATTCATGCTAAGCCATCTAAAAAAGAACAATATACAAATTTTCATCGATGAGATTGAGCGATTTCCATTTCATGCAGAAAACAACGTGCTTTTATATAGTGGAGCCAGCAACACCAAAACCTTTGCAGCACTTTGTCTATCCTTCAAGATGAAATCAAATTTCATAGAAATCAAACCAGCCATTCAGATGAAATCGTGAAAGGTTTACCTATGCTCTGAGTACAGCCACCTAGCATGTCTAGTGGTAAACAGTGGCTATGCAATCACAACCAGACAAATTTCCCAGGCCTAAGGACATAGCACACAAAGTCTGACCCGAAAAACTTTAACGGTTTCAGAGTTATTCAAAGTCGCAGCGGCGACGGACACAGCGGAGCCGTTCTTCATGAAAACATAATTAAGAGCATCCACTTTGTAGAGATGCACGAATTACTACCCAGTGGGACATACGGCTCCATTCATACCACTATCCAGTGGCAGAGATGGACAGGCACACACGGACGCAGCAATTCATCCCAGTTGCATACAATTACTGTTGGAGAATGTTCCAGGTACGGTATATATCACTACTTTTAAAGTGCGTGCTTCCTATAACACTTCATTTCAGACCGATTGCCGTGACAATCTGTCGTTGTGGCAGAAAGGTTCGTGGAGAGGAAGAGACAGTTCGGACTAACAGCCACCACTATATCATGAAGTTACTGAAGAAATGGAGGGAGCTCAGAGAGATTTCACATGCAACGATTGAGATTTATGGTCCCCCACAGCCTCCATAACTTGTTTTCCCTCCACCAGACAGTCTTCAAACAGCATCTCTTTCAGCATTTCAAATCCTAGTTTACCAAAGATTCTTCTGGAATAGTTACTTGTGGCTACGACAACAGCTGCGCGCAATCCCTTCTCCTTTGAAACTTTTAGGGCTACTTCTATGAGTCTCCCAGCTATTCCACGTCGTCGATACTCCGGATCAACGGCCAAATGTATAAAGTTGACATATCTACTCACATTATACCTCTGGAAAATGTCAACACCTTTTAAGAGCTGCTCGATTATATTTAAAGCTATCCAGAGTTTCTTTGTATCTGGGTCATCCTTGGAGACTTCAGGAAATTTTCGATTCTCTGGCGAAACCACGGTACTTAATCGAGTGCCTACAATTTTCCCCGTCTGTCGATCAACAGCAACAATAGACACACCGTCGGCAAGAAAGTGCGGCATGGTGAAGTCGAACCAAACTCTAGTTTCTCTGGGGATGTCGACTTTGAGAGCCTTGGATATGGGTTCTCCATCTGGGCCGAAAAATACATCATTCACCAATGTTCGCACTTGGTCCTCGTCTTTTGGATCCAGGAGCCTGTAGATAAATTCCTCAGACATATTCGTCTCTCTGTAATTATATAACTATTAATTCTTTTGTCCGACATCAACATGCTCAATGATAATATAATTGCTGAGTGTGAGAGAAATCTTTAAGCCGTATTAAAGGTGAGGAGCTAACTCCGATCACTATCTGTTGTTGTTGTTGTTGATCACTACATTCTGGAAGAGAAGGCCGATGTTCATTTTAACCTGTTGCCCTATTGCTATTGGCTTAAGGATTAAGACTTTCCATCGGAGCGTTCAGAACATCACCTAAACAAAGGTTAAATGTCGAAGCAGATGAATCTCCCTTAGAACTTCGAAGAATTGTACTAGCACGTCAAAATATCACAAAATTGCGATCTAATCGCTCAAATCCCCCATATAACTGTGTTTACAACCCTCAATACGTAGATTTAAAGAAACCGTCCATTATTCCACCTCTTGCAATTCGTATGTAGTAGCTGATATTAAGTTTAGTAAAATGTTACCTAACAAGCTCCTACTAGTTTCGCCATTAGAGTTAGCCAGACAAGAGGTAGATATTAAAATGACGAAATATAAAAGGGCTGACACGACCCATCTGGTGTATACACAAGAATTTAGTCTAGTGAGAGGAAGATCACATCAGGTTATTTATACAGATGGTTCTAAAAATGGCGAGAGAGTAGCGCGTGCTACTGTTTCCATGCAGGTAAAAGTTCGATTTTCACTGCCGAAGCCAAAGCTCTGTTGGCAAATTCAAAAGGTATTGGATCTGCTATAGGAGGAATAGTTGTTTTGTTGAAATAATTAGAATTTTGTTTCATCGTCGCTATATAGCTGAAATATTGCTGAACACGACGTTAAACCTTAATTTTCTCTCCATGTCTGTAGTGAGTAGTATATAGACAAGACACCGCTTGTTAAACGTTACATATGAATGAATGAATGAATGAATTTTATTCACCAATAATATGGGTATAATAACATGTAGGCTGACAAAATAATGGCGGGAATAAAGCCCCAGGGGGCTTGTTCTATCCCAGTTAGGAATATGAGTAGAAGTATCTGAATATAGGGAGAATGCGAACGGTGAATATAAAAAAAAGTTTGGGCATACAATCTAGGAATTATCAACGAGAAACGGGTAAAACTTCGAGTAAATAAGATTTAAGCTTAGACCTGAATAGTGATGAAGATTTTATGGTTTTGAGAACTGAGGGTAACTTGTTCCATACCCGTGGCCCCGTGACTCCAGTTGTATAATACGAAAGATTAGAGGAATAGAAATGTCTATATAAATTTACTTCTTGGTTCCTTGTGCGATAGCGCTGTACTTCAGACAGTTTTGTAAAATAGTTACGGAAAAGAACCGGCATAGTTTCAGGGTGGTACAAAAACTTGAACCAGGTTTAAACAGGAATATAAATTCAGATCGGGCAGAGCGATGATTTTTAGATGAGTGAATATAGTGATTGAGTATGCTCGCGTTTCTGCGATAGAGTAATAACTCTGAGGACAGGCTTCTGGAGCAATATTAACGGTTTCAGTATGCAGTTATTTACACAGTCCTGTTATTTCGAAGCGAGTTACATCAAAAACACAATGAAACATTTCTAAAGAAGGAATTGTCAAGGAAGTGTAACTGTACTATACCTGCTATCCAAGATATACGGCAATATTTGTCGCTGAACTTAATATTTTGCACAAAATGCAATCACATCCTCTCAACCTACATTCCTGACACATATGGGTTGCTGGTTTGGCTTGATCTTGCGCACGTAATATTTATTGTGTAAATTACGTCAACGGGGTGAGTAAATAGGTACAGACTGAGACTGAGGGCGTTACCAGTCATGAATCTTTATTGAATTCAAGGCCTAATGGGGACAACCTACAGGTTTAGCTAGCGATATCACGCGGATAGTTTATATCGAGCCAAACTCAAGGCATGATTATTATACCCGTCCCTTCTTGTCGGTTATATATACCACTTCAACATGCTACTTATTAGGCAACCCTGAATCCAAACATCATCTCACGTGCCTTTTTGATAAATTTGCTTGTAAATAGGCTTTCATGAAACTTTATCACGATTCCGCAGGAACTACTGCATGGATCTTTCTCAAATTTGGTACACCGGTTCTCCTTTGTGTCTAGTTGTACAACATGTGTACTTTAGTCCAATTTGAATATCCAATATGGCCACCAGGCCGCCATCTTGGATTTCCCCATGAAACTTTGTTATCGTGATTTCTCAGGAACTACTGTATGGATCTTTCTCAAATTTGGTACACAGGGTCCCCTTGGGGTCTAGTTGTGCAAGATACCTTTTCGGGTCCGATTCGAAAATCCAATATGGCCACCAGGCAACTATCTTGGATTTCCCCATGAAACTTTATCACGATTTCGTAGGAACTACTGCATGGATCACTCTCAAATTTGGTACACAGGTTCCCTTGGGGTGTCGTTGTGCAAGATATACCTTTTCTGCTCTGATTCGAACATCCAATATGGTCACCAGGCGGCCATCTTGGATTTCCCCATGAAACTTTGTCGCGATTTCTCAGGAACTACTGCATTGATCTTTCTCAAATTGATACACAGGTTCCCATTGGGGTCTACCTGTACATGATGCCTTTTGTGGTCTGATTCAAAGATCCAATATGGCCACCAGGCGGCCCATCTTGGGTTTCCAGATGAAACATTGTTATCGTGATTTCTCAGGAAGTACTGCATGGATCTTTCTCAAATTTGGTACCCAGGTTCCCCTTGGGGTCAAATTGTGCAAGATATCTTTTGTTATTTGATTCGAAAATCCAATATTCCCCATGAAACTTTATCGCGATTTCTCAAGAACTACTGCATTGATCTTTCTCAGATTTGATACACAGGTTCCCCTTGCATGGGTCAAGTTGTGCAAGATACCTTTTCTGGTCCGATTCGAAAATCCAATATGGCCACCAGGCAGCCATCTTGAATTTCCCCATGAAATTTTGTCATCGTGAATTCTCAGGAAATTACTGCGTGAATCTTTGTCACAGGTTCCCCTTGTGGTCCAGTTGTGCACTTAGATACCTTTTTTGGTCCATTTCTAAAATCCAATATGGCCGCATCTTGAATTTTCCATGAAACTTTATCATAAAATCTCAGAAAATTACTGCATGGATCATTTAGTGTTCAGGGGGGACAACACAAGTTAGAAACTCATCTGTTGCAGTTCTTCAGTAAAAATTTCTCACAGCTACTTTCTCCAGTTACAGCCAGATGAGCTACAGTGCCGTGGCACTATCTTTCGTATTTTCCTTCGAGTTTTCCGTGATTTCTTCCGACTTTTTCGTGTTTTCCTTCGACTTTTCAGAATTCTTGTTCGAATTTTCTGTGTTTTCTTTCGAAAACATCACGAAATTTCTCTCTTCTGCTCATGAAAAAAAATTGTGAAAGACTTTCCACCGCGGTGGGAAATACTTTCCACCGCGGTGGGAATACTTTCCACCGCGGTGGGAAATACTTATCACCGTGGTGAAAAATACTTTCCACCGCGGTGAGAAATACTTTCCACCTCGGTGGGAAGTACTTTCCACCGCAGTGAGAAATAGGCCTACTTTCCACCGCGGTGGGAAATACTTTCCACCGCGGTGGGAAACACTTTTCACCAACATTGCGGCACGACCGCGGTGTTTTTCGATTAAACATTTCGCGAAATTTCGCAATCCTCTTCCGACGGGAAAAAGTGAGGGAAAAGATTCCACCACGGTGGAAACTTTTTCACCGCGGTTAAAACTTTTACACCGCGGTTAAAACTTTTACACCGCGGTGGAAACTTTTACACCGCGCTGGAAACTTTTACACAGCGGTGGAAACTTTTACACTGCGGTTAAAATTTTTAGATCGCGGTAAAAACATTTACACCGCGGTTAAAACTTTTACACTGAGGTTAAAACTTTTTCACCGTGTTGGAAACTTTTACACCGAGGTGGAAACCTTTTCGCCGCAGTTAAAACTTTTTCACCGCGGTTAAAACTTTTACACCGGGGTTAAAACTTTTACACCGCGGTTAAAACTTTTACATCGCGGTGGAAACTATTACACCGCGGTGGAAACTTTTACACCGAGGTGGAAACTTTTTCACCGCGGTGGAAACTTTTTCACTGCGGTTAAAACTTTTACACCTCGGTTAAAACTTTTACACCGCGGTGGAAAATTTTTCACCGCGGTTAAAACTTTTACACCGCGGTTAAAACTTTTACACTGCGGTGGAAACTTTTTTACCGCGGTGGAAACTTTTACACCGCGGTGGAAACTTTTACACCGCGGTTAAAACTTCTACACCGCGGTTAAAACTTTTACACCGCGGTGGAATCTTTTCCCTCGCTTTTCCCCATCGGAAGAGGATTGCGAAATTTCGCGAAATGTTGAGAGAAAACAAGAGAAAGTCAGAAAACACGAATGTATTTCCCACCGCGGTGCAAAGTATTTCTAACCGCGTGGAAAGTACTTCTTCCCGCGGTGAAAAGTGTTTCCCATCGCGGTGGAAAGTATTTCCCACCGCGGTGGAAAGTATTTCTCACCGCGGTGGAAAGTATTTCCCACCGCGGTTGAAAGTATTTCTCACCGCGGTGGAAAGTATTTCCCACCGCGGTGGAAAGTATTTTTCACCGCGGTGATAAGTATTTCCCACCGCGGTGGAAAGTATTTCCTACCGCAGTGGAAACTATTTCACAATTTTTTTCATTTCGCGATGTTTTCGAAAGAAAACACAGAAAATTCGAACAAGAACTCGAAAGAAAACACGGAACAGTGGAAGGAAAACACGAAAAAGTCGAAGAAAAACACGAAAAAGTCGAAGAAAAACACATAAAAGGTAAAAAACATGAATGTTTCCTACGGCCCACCGTAGGATTCACACTGATGTAGATGCTTGTGATTTTACAATTTTGACAAAACGGTTTCTATTTTAACTCACTGACTTTCGTGATGGTGTTTTTTAGTCGTTTGTAGATTTGAGCTGAATAGCATCCGGGTACTGGGTCATGAACCTTCACCAGCATGGGAGTCTATCAAACGTAATCAATAGAAAGATATTGGATTTACCACATGCATTGCGAAAAATATTGTGTTGTTTTAACACAATTTTGTGCTAAAATGGCTTCAACACAAAATGTTTTGTGTTGAAATCAACATGGTTTTGTGTTAAACTTAATATATTAACATAAGATTGTGTTGAGTTCAATACAAATTAGTATTGATTCTTACACAATTTGTGTTATTTTCAACACAATTCTGGTGCTAAACTGGCTTCAACACAAATTTTTTCGCAGCGTGTGTAGATGCATGTGAGCTTTTTGTTTCGATTTAAAGTAAAATTTAAAGTGAAAATATATTTCGGTTTGGAACAATATACAAATTTTCATCGATGAGATTGAGCGATTTCCATTTCATGCAGAAAACAACGTGCTTTTATATAGTGGAGCCAGCAACACCAAAACCTTTGCAGCACTTTGTCTATCCTTCAAGATGAAAT
The DNA here is from genome assembly GCA_036873755.1 of Hanleya hanleyi. Lineage (NCBI taxonomy): Eukaryota > Metazoa > Mollusca > Polyplacophora > Lepidopleurida > Hanleyidae > Hanleya > Hanleya hanleyi. The sequence continues at coordinate 25,587 of JAVTVY010013119.1, read as the reverse complement.
CAAATTTCATAGAAATCAAACCAGCCATTCAGATGAAATCGTGAAAGGTTTACCTATGCTCTGAGTACAGCCACCTAGCATGTCTAGTGGTAAACAGTGGCTATGCAATCACAACCAGACAAATTTCCCAGGCCTAAGGACATAGCACACAAAGTCTGACCCGAAAAACTTTAACGGTTTCAGAGTTATTCAAAGTCGCAGCGGCGACGGACACAGCGGAGCCGTTCTTCATGAAAACATAATTAAGAGCATCCACTTTGTAGAGATGCACGAATTACTACCCAGTGGGACATACGGCTCCATTCATACCACTATCCAGTGGCAGAGATGGACAGGCACACACGGACGCAGCAATTCATCCCAGTTGCATACAATTACTGTTGGAGAATGTTCCAGGTACGGTATATATCACTACTTTTAAAGTGCGTGCTTCCTATAACACTTCATTTCAGACCGATTGCCGTGACAATCTGTCGTTGTGGCAGAAAGGTTCGTGGAGAGGAAGAGACAGTTCGGACTAACAGCCACCACTATATCATGAAGTTACTGAAGAAATGGAGGGAGCTCAGAGAGATTTCACATGCAACGATTGAGATTTATGGTCCCCCACAGCCTCCATAACTTGTTTTCCCTCCACCAGACAGTCTTCAAACAGCATCTCTTTCAGCATTTCAAATCCTAGTTTACCAAAGATTCTTCTGGAATAGTTACTTGTGGCTACGACAACAGCTGCGCGCAATCCCTTCTCCTTTGAAACTTTTAGGGCTACTTCTATGAGTCTCCCAGCTATTCCACGTCGTCGATACTCCGGATCAACGGCCAAATGTATAAAGTTGACATATCTACTCACATTATACCTCTGGAAAATGTCAACACCTTTTAAGAGCTGCTCGATTATATTTAAAGCTATCCAGAGTTTCTTTGTATCTGGGTCATCCTTGGAGACTTCAGGAAATTTTCGATTCTCTGGCGAAACCACGGTACTTAATCGAGTGCCTACAATTTTCCCCGTCTGTCGATCAACAGCAACAATAGACACACCGTCGGCAAGAAAGTGCGGCATGGTGAAGTCGAACCAAACTCTAGTTTCTCTGGGGATGTCGACTTTGAGAGCCTTGGATATGGGTTCTCCATCTGGGCCGAAAAATACATCATTCACCAATGTTCGCACTTGGTCCTCGTCTTTTGGATCCAGGAGCCTGTAGATAAATTCCTCAGACATATTCGTCTCTCTGTAATTATATAACTATTAATTCTTTTGTCCGACATCAACATGCTCAATGATAATATAATTGCTGAGTGTGAGAGAAATCTTTAAGCCGTATTAAAGGTGAGGAGCTAACTCCGATCACTATCTGTTGTTGTTGTTGTTGATCACTACATTCTGGAGGAGAAGGCCGATGTTCATTTTAACCTGTTGCCCTATTGCTATTGGCTTAAGGATTAAGACTTTCCATCGGAGCGTTCAGAACATCACCTAAACAAAGGTTAAATGTCGAAGCAGATGAATCTCCCTTAGAACTTCGAAGAATTGTACTAGCACGTCAAAATATCACAAAATTGCGATCTAATCGCTCAAATCCCCCATATAACTGTGTTTACAACCCTCAATACGTAGATTTAAAGAAACCGTCCATTATTCCACCTCTTGCAATTCGTATGTAGTAGCTGATATTAAGTTTAGTAAAATGTTACCTAACAAGCTCCTACTAGTTTCGCCATTAGAGTTAGCCAGACAAGAGGTAGATATTAAAATGACGAAATATAAAAGGGCTGACACGACCCATCTGGTGTATACACAAGAATTTAGTCTAGTGAGAGGAAGATCACATCAGGTTATTTATACAGATGGTTCTAAAAATGGCGAGAGAGTAGCGCGTGCTACTGTTTCCATGCAGGTAAAAGTTCGATTTTCACTGCCGAAGCCAAAGCTCTGTTGGCAAATTCAAAAGGTATTGGATCTGCTATAGGAGGAATAGTTGTTTTGTTGAAATAATTAGAATTTTGTTTCATCGTCGCTATATAGCTGAAATATTGCTGAACACGACGTTAAACCTTAATTTTCTCTCCATGTCTGTAGTGAGTAGTATATAGACAAGACACCGCTTGTTAAACGTTACATATGAATGAATGAATGAATGAATTTTATTCACCAATAATATGGGTATAATAACATGTAGGCTGACAAAATAATGGCGGGAATAAAGCCCCAGGGGGCTTGTTCTATCCCAGTTAGGAATATGAGTAGAAGTATCTGAATATAGGGAGAATGCGAACGGTGAATATAAAAAAAAGTTTGGGCATACAATCTAGGAATTATCAACGAGAAACGGGTAAAACTTCGAGTAAATAAGATTTAAGCTTAGACCTGAATAGTGATGAAGATTTTATGGTTTTGAGAACTGAGGGTAACTTGTTCCATACCCGTGGCCCCGTGACTCCAGTTGTATAATACGAAAGATTAGAGGAATAGAAATGTCTATATAAATTTACTTCTTGGTTCCTTGTGCGATAGCGCTGTACTTCAGACAGTTTTGTAAAATAGTTACGGAAAAGAACCGGCATAGTTTCAGGGTGGTACAAAAACTTGAACCAGGTTTAAACAGGAATATAAATTCAGATCGGGCAGAGCGATGATTTTTAGATGAGTGAATATAGTGATTGAGTATGCTCGCGTTTCTGCGATAGAGTAATAACTCTGAGGACAGGCTTCTGGAGCAATATTAACGGTTTCAGTATGCAGTTATTTACACAGTCCTGTTATTTCGAAGCGAGTTACATCAAAAACACAATGAAACATTTCTAAAGAAGGAATTGTCAAGGAAGTGTAACTGTACTATACCTGCTATCCAAGATATACGGCAATATTTGTCGCTGAACTTAATATTTTGCACAAAATGCAATCACATCCTCTCAACCTACATTCCTGACACATATGGGTTGCTGGTTTGGCTTGATCTTGCGCACGTAATATTTATTGTGTAAATTACGTCAACGGGGTGAGTAAATAGGTACAGACTGAGACTGAGGGCGTTACCAGTCATGAATCTTTATTGAATTCAAGGCCTAATGGGGACAACCTACAGGTTTAGCTAGCGATATCACGCGGATAGTTTATATCGAGCCAAACTCAAGGCATGATTATTATACCCGTCCCTTCTTGTCGGTTATATATACCACTTCAACATGCTACTTATTAGGCAACCCTGAATCCAAACATCATCTCACGTGCCTTTTTGATAAATTTGCTTGTAAATAGGCTTTCATGAAACTTTATCACGATTCCGCAGGAACTACTGCATGGATCTTTCTCAAATTTGGTACACCGGTTCTCCTTTGTGTCTAGTTGTACAACATGTGTACTTTAGTCCAATTTGAATATCCAATATGGCCACCAGGCCGCCATCTTGGATTTCCCCATGAAACTTTGTTATCGTGATTTCTCAGGAACTACTGTATGGATCTTTCTCAAATTTGGTACACAGGGTCCCCTTGGGGTCTAGTTGTGCAAGATACCTTTTCGGGTCCGATTCGAAAATCCAATATGGCCACCAGGCAACTATCTTGGATTTCCCCATGAAACTTTATCACGATTTCGTAGGAACTACTGCATGGATCACTCTCAAATTTGGTACACAGGTTCCCTTGGGGTGTCGTTGTGCAAGATATACCTTTTCTGCTCTGATTCGAACATCCAATATGGTCACCAGGCGGCCATCTTGGATTTCCCCATGAAACTTTGTCGCGATTTCTCAGGAACTACTGCATTGATCTTTCTCAAATTGATACACAGGTTCCCATTGGGGTCTACCTGTACATGATGCCTTTTGTGGTCTGATTCAAAGATCCAATATGGCCACCAGGCGGCCCATCTTGGGTTTCCAGATGAAACATTGTTATCGTGATTTCTCAGGAAGTACTGCATGGATCTTTCTCAAATTTGGTACCCAGGTTCCCCTTGGGGTCAAATTGTGCAAGATATCTTTTGTTATTTGATTCGAAAATCCAATATTCCCCATGAAACTTTATCGCGATTTCTCAAGAACTACTGCATTGATCTTTCTCAGATTTGATACACAGGTTCCCCTTGCATGGGTCAAGTTGTGCAAGATACCTTTTCTGGTCCGATTCGAAAATCCAATATGGCCACCAGGCAGCCATCTTGAATTTCCCCATGAAATTTTGTCATCGTGAATTCTCAGGAAATTACTGCGTGAATCTTTGTCACAGGTTCCCCTTGTGGTCCAGTTGTGCACTTAGATACCTTTTTTGGTCCATTTCTAAAATCCAATATGGCCGCATCTTGAATTTTCCATGAAACTTTATCATAAAATCTCAGAAAATTACTGCATGGATCATTTAGTGTTCAGGGGGGACAACACAAGTTAGAAACTCATCTGTTGCAGTTCTTCAGTAAAAATTTCTCACAGCTACTTTCTCCAGTTACAGCCAGATGAGCTACAGTGCCGTGGCACTATCTTTCGTATTTTCCTTCGAGTTTTCCGTGATTTCTTCCGACTTTTTCGTGTTTTCCTTCGACTTTTCAGAATTCTTGTTCGAATTTTCTGTGTTTTCTTTCGAAAACATCACGAAATTTCTCTCTTCTGCTCATGAAAAAAAATTGTGAAAGACTTTCCACCGCGGTGGGAAATACTTTCCACCGCGGTGGGAATACTTTCCACCGCGGTGGGAAATACTTATCACCGTGGTGAAAAATACTTTCCACCGCGGTGAGAAATACTTTCCACCTCGGTGGGAAGTACTTTCCACCGCAGTGAGAAATAGGCCTACTTTCCACCGCGGTGGGAAATACTTTCCACCGCGGTGGGAAACACTTTTCACCGCGGTCGGAATACTTTCCACCGCGGTTAGAAATACTTTGCACCGCGGTGGGAAATACATTCGTGTTTTCTGACTTTCCTGTGTTTTCTCTCAACATTTCGCGAAATTTCGCAATCCTCTTCCGACGGGAAAAAGTGAGGGAAAAGATTCCACCACGGTGGAAACTTTTTCACCGCGGTTAAAACTTTTACACCGCGGTTAAAACTTTTACACCGCGGTGGAAACTTTTACACCGCGCTGGAAACTTTTACACAGCGGTGGAAACTTTTACACTGCGGTTAAAATTTTTAGATCGCGGTAAAAACATTTACACCGCGGTTAAAACTTTTACACTGAGGTTAAAACTTTTTCACCGTGTTGGAAACTTTTACACCGAGGTGGAAACCTTTTCGCCGCAGTTAAAACTTTTTCACCGCGGTTAAAACTTTTACACCGGGGTTAAAACTTTTACACCGCGGTTAAAACTTTTACATCGCGGTGGAAACTATTACACCGCGGTGGAAACTTTTACACCGAGGTGGAAACTTTTTCACCGCGGTGGAAACTTTTTCACTGCGGTTAAAACTTTTACACCTCGGTTAAAACTTTTACACCGCGGTGGAAAATTTTTCACCGCGGTTAAAACTTTTACACCGCGGTTAAAACTTTTACACTGCGGTGGAAACTTTTTTACCGCGGTGGAAACTTTTACACCGCGGTGGAAACTTTTACACCGCGGTTAAAACTTCTACACCGCGGTTAAAACTTTTACACCGCGGTGGAATCTTTTCCCTCGCTTTTCCCCATCGGAAGAGGATTGCGAAATTTCGCGAAATGTTGAGAGAAAACAAGAGAAAGTCAGAAAACACGAATGTATTTCCCACCGCGGTGCAAAGTATTTCTAACCGCGTGGAAAGTACTTCTTCCCGCGGTGAAAAGTGTTTCCCATCGCGGTGGAAAGTATTTCCCACCGCGGTGGAAAGTATTTCTCACCGCGGTGGAAAGTATTTCCCACCGCGGTTGAAAGTATTTCTCACCGCGGTGGAAAGTATTTCCCACCGCGGTGGAAAGTATTTTTCACCGCGGTGATAAGTATTTCCCACCGCGGTGGAAAGTATTTCCTACCGCAGTGGAAACTATTTCACAATTTTTTTCATTTCGCGATGTTTTCGAAAGAAAACACAGAAAATTCGAACAAGAACTCGAAAGAAAACACGGAACAGTGGAAGGAAAACACGAAAAAGTCGAAGAAAAACACGAAAAAGTCGAAGAAAAACACATAAAAGGTAAAAAACATGAATGTTTCCTACGGCCCACCGTAGGATTCACACTGATGTAGATGCTTGTGATTTTACAATTTTGACAAAACGGTTTCTATTTTAACTCACTGACTTTCGTGATGGTGTTTTTTAGTCGTTTGTAGATTTGAGCTGAATAGCATCCGGGTACTGGGTCATGAACCTTCACCAGCATGGGAGTCTATCAAACGTAATCAATAGAAAGATATTGGATTTACCACATGCATTGCGAAAAATATTGTGTTGTTTTAACACAATTTTGTGCTAAAATGGCTTCAACACAAAATGTTTTGTGTTGAAATCAACATGGTTTTGTGTTAAACTTAATATATTAACATAAGATTGTGTTGAGTTCAATACAAATTAGTATTGATTCTTACACAATTTGTGTTATTTTCAACACAATTCTGGTGCTAAACTGGCTTCAACACAAATTTTTTCGCAGCGTGTGTAGATGCATGTGAGCTTTTTGTTTCGATTTAAAGTAAAATTTAAAGTGAAAATATATTTCGGTTTGGAACAATATACAAATTTTCATCGATGAGATTGAGCGATTTCCATTTCATGCAGAAAACAACGTGCTTTTATATAGTGGAGCCAGCAACACCAAAACCTTTGCAGCACTTTGTCTATCCTTCAAGATGAAATCAAATTTCATAGAAATCAAACCAGCCATTCAGATGAAATCGTGAAAGGTTTACCTATGCTCTGAGTACAGCCACCTAGCATGTCTAGTGGTAAACAGTGGCTATGCAATCACAACCAGACAAATTTCCCAGGCCTAAGGACATAGCACACAAAGTCTGACCCGAAAAACTTTAACGGTTTCAGAGTTATTCAAAGTCGCAGCGGCGACGGACACAGCGGAGCCGTTCTTCATGAAAACATAATTAAGAGCATCCACTTTGTAGAGATGCACGAATTACTACCCAGTGGGACACACGGCTCCATTCATACCACTATCCAGTGGCAGAGATGGACAGGCACACACGGACGCAGCAATTCATCCCAGTTGCATACAATTACTGTTGGAGAATGTTCCAGGTACGGTATATATCACTACTTTTAAAGTGCGTGCTTCCTATAACACTTCATTTCAGACCGATTGCCGTGACAATCTGTCGTTGTGGCAGAAAGGTTCGTGGAGAGGAAGAGACAGTTCGGACTAACAGCCACCACTATATCATGAAGTTACTGAAGAAATGGAGGGAGCTCAGAGAGATTTCACATGCAACGATTGAGATTTATGGTCCCCCACAGCCTCCATAACTTGTTTTCCCTCCACCAGACAGTCTTCAAACAGCATCTCTTTCAGCATTTCAAATCCTAGTTTACCAAAGATTCTTCTGGAATAGTTACTTGTGGCTACGACAACAGCTGCGCGCAATCCCTTCTCCTTTGAAACTTTTAGGGCTACTTCTATGAGTCTCCCAGCTATTCCACGTCGTCGATACTCCGGATCAACGGCCAAATGTATAAAGTTGACATATCTACTCACATTATACCTCTGGAAAATGTCAACACCTTTTAAGAGCTGCTCGATTATATTTAAAGCTATCCAGAGTTTCTTTGTATCTGGGTCATCCTTGGAGACTTCAGGAAATTTTCGATTCTCTGGCGAAACCACGGTACTTAATCGAGTGCCTACAATTTTCCCCGTCTGTCGATCAACAGCAACAATAGACACACCGTCGGCAAGAAAGTGCGGCATGGTGAAGTCGAACCAAACTCTAGTTTCTCTGGGGATGTCGACTTTGAGAGCCTTGGATATGGGTTCTCCATCTGGGCCGAAAAATACATCATTCACCAATGTTCGCACTTGGTCCTCGTCTTTTGGATCCAGGAGCCTGTAGATAAATTCCTCAGACATATTCGTCTCTCTGTAATTATATAACTATTAATTCTTTTGTCCGACATCAACATGCTCAATGATAATATAATTGCTGAGTGTGAGAGAAATCTTTAAGCCGTATTAAAGGTGAGGAGCTAACTCCGATCACTATCTGTTGTTGTTGTTGTTGATCACTACATTCTGGAGGAGAAGGCCGATGTTCATTTTAACCTGTTGCCCTATTGCTATTGGCTTAAGGATTAAGACTTTCCATCGGAGCGTTCAGAACATCACCTAAACAAAGGTTAAATGTCGAAGCAGATGAATCTCCCTTAGAACTTCGAAGAATTGTACTAGCACGTCAAAATATCACAAAATTGCGATCTAATCGCTCAAATCCCCCATATAACTGTGTTTACAACCCTCAATACGTAGATTTAAAGAAACCGTCCATTATTCCACCTCTTGCAATTCGTATGTAGTAGCTGATATTAAGTTTAGTAAAATGTTACCTAACAAGCTCCTACTAGTTTCGCCATTAGAGTTAGCCAGACAAGAGGTAGATATTAAAATGACGAAATATAAAAGGGCTGACACGACCCATCTGGTGTATACACAAGAATTTAGTCTAGTGAGAGGAAGATCACATCAGGTTATTTATACAGATGGTTCTAAAAATGGCGAGAGAGTAGCGCGTGCTACTGTTTCCATGCAGGTAAAAGTTCGATTTTCACTGCCGAAGCCAAAGCTCTGTTGGCAAATTCAAAAGGTATTGGATCTGCTATAGGAGGAATAGTTGTTTTGTTGAAATAATTAGAATTTTGTTTCATCGTCGCTATATAGCTGAAATATTGCTGAACACGACGTTAAACCTTAATTTTCTCTCCATGTCTGTAGTGAGTAGTATATAGACAAGACACCGCTTGTTAAACGTTACATATGAATGAATGAATGAATGAATTTTATTCACCAATAATATGGGTATAATAACATGTAGGCTGACAAAATAATGGCGGGAATAAAGCCCCAGGGGGCTTGTTCTATCCCAGTTAGGAATATGAGTAGAAGTATCTGAATATAGGGAGAATGCGAACGGTGAATATAAAAAAAAGTTTGGGCATACAATCTAGGAATTATCAACGAGAAACGGGTAAAACTTCGAGTAAATAAGATTTAAGCTTAGACCTGAATAGTGATGAAGATTTTATGGTTTTGAGAACTGAGGGTAACTTGTTCCATACCCGTGGCCCCGTGACTCCAGTTGTATAATACGAAAGATTAGAGGAATAGAAATGTCTATATAAATTTACTTCTTGGTTCCTTGTGCGATAGCGCTGTACTTCAGACAGTTTTGTAAAATAGTTACGGAAAAGAACCGGCATAGTTTCAGGGTGGTACAAAAACTTGAACCAGGTTTAAACAGGAATATAAATTCAGATCGGGCAGAGCGATGATTTTTAGATGAGTGAATATAGTGATTGAGTATGCTCGCGTTTCTGCGATAGAGTAATAACTCTGAGGACAGGCTTCTGGAGCAATATTAACGGTTTCAGTATGCAGTTATTTACACAGTCCTGTTATTTCGAAGCGAGTTACATCAAAAACACAATGAAACATTTCTAAAGAAGGAATTGTCAAGGAAGTGTAACTGTACTATACCTGCTATCCAAGATATACGGCAATATTTGTCGCTGAACTTAATATTTTGCACAAAATGCAATCACATCCTCTCAACCTACATTCCTGACACATATGGGTTGCTGGTTTGGCTTGATCTTGCGCACGTAATATTTATTGTGTAAATTACGTCAACGGGGTGAGTAAATAGGTACAGACTGAGACTGAGGGCGTTACCAGTCATGAATCTTTATTGAATTCAAGGCCTAATGGGGACAACCTACAGGTTTAGCTAGCGATATCACGCGGATAGTTTATATCGAGCCAAACTCAAGGCATGATTATTATACCCGTCCCTTCTTGTCGGTTATATATACCACTTCAACATGCTACTTATTAGGCAACCCTGAATCCAAACATCATCTCACGTGCCTTTTTGATAAATTTGCTTGTAAATAGGCTTTCATGAAACTTTATCACGATTCCGCAGGAACTACTGCATGGATCTTTCTCAAATTTGGTACACCGGTTCTCCTTTGTGTCTAGTTGTACAACATGTGTACTTTAGTCCAATTTGAATATCCAATATGGCCACCAGGCCGCCATCTTGGATTTCCCCATGAAACTTTGTTATCGTGATTTCTCAGGAACTACTGTATGGATCTTTCTCAAATTTGGTACACAGGTTCCCCTTGGGGTCTAGTTGTGCAAGATACCTTTTCGGGTCCGATTCGAAAATCCAATATGGCCACCAGGCAACTATCTTGGATTTCCCCATGAAACTTTATCACGATTTCGTAGGAACTACTGCATGGATCACTCTCAAATTTGGTACACAGGTTCCCTTGGGGTGTCGTTGTGCAAGATATACCTTTTCTGCTCTGATTCGAACATCCAATATGGTCACCAGGCGGCCATCTTGGATTTCCCCATGAAACTTTGTCGCGATTTCTCAGGAACTACTGCATTGATCTTTCTCAAATTGATACACAGGTTCCCATTGGGGTCTACCTGTACATGATGCCTTTTGTGGTCTGATTCAAAGATCCAATATGGCCACCAGGCGGCCCATCTTGGGTTTCCAGATGAAACATTGTTATCGTGATTTCTCAGGAAGTACTGCATGGATCTTTCTCAAATTTGGTACCCAGGTTCCCCTTGGGGTCAAATTGTGCAAGATATCTTTTGTTATTTGATTCGAAAATCCAATATTCCCCATGAAACTTTATCGCGATTTCTCAAGAACTACTGCATTGATCTTTCTCAGATTTGATACACAGGTTCCCCTTGCATGGGTCAAGTTGTGCAAGATACCTTTTCTGGTCCGATTCGAAAATCCAATATGGCCACCAGGCAGCCATCTTGAATTTCCCCATGAAATTTTGTCATCGTGAATTCTCAGGAAATTACTGCGTGAATCTTTGTCACAGGTTCCCCTTGTGGTCCAGTTGTGCACTTAGATACCTTTTTTGGTCCATTTCTAAAATCCAATATGGCCGCATCTTGAATTTTCCATGAAACTTTATCATAAAATCTCAGAAAATTACTGCATGGATCATTTAGTGTTCAGGGGGGACAACACAAGTTAGAAACTCATCTGTTGCAGTTCTTCAGTAAAAATTTCTCACAGCTACTTTCTCCAGTTACAGCCAGATGAGCTACAGTGCCGTGGCACTATCTTTCGTATTTTCCTTCGAGTTTTCCGTGATTTCTTCCGACTTTTTCGTGTTTTCCTTCGACTTTTCAGAATTCTTGTTCGAATTTTCTGTGTTTTCTTTCGAAAACATCACGAAATTTCTCTCTTCTGCTCATGAAAAAAAATTGTGAAAGACTTTCCACCGCGGTGGGAAATACTTTCCACCGCGGTGGGAATACTTTCCACCGCGGTGGGAAATACTTATCACCGTGGTGAAAAATACTTTCCACCGCGGTGAGAAATACTTTCCACCTCGGTGGGAAGTACTTTCCACCGCAGTGAGAAATAGGCCTACTTTCCACCGCGGTGGGAAATACTTTCCACCGCGGTGGGAAACACTTTTCACCGCGGTCGGAATACTTTCCACCGCGGTTAGAAATACTTTGCACCGCGGTGGGAAATACATTCGTGTTTTCTGACTTTCCTGTGTTTTCTCTCAACATTTCGCGAAATTTCGCAATCCTCTTCCGACGGGAAAAAGTGAGGGAAAAGATTCCACCACGGTGGAAACTTTTTCACCGCGGTTAAAACTTTTACACCGCGGTTAAAACTTTTACACCGCGGTGGAAACTTTTACACCGCGCTGGAAACTTTTACACAGCGGTGGAAACTTTTACACTGCGGTTAAAATTTTTAGATCGCGGTAAAAACATTTACACCGCGGTTAAAACTTTTACACTGAGGTTAAAACTTTTTCACCGTGTTGGAAACTTTTACACCGAGGTGGAAACCTTTTCGCCGCAGTTAAAACTTTTTCACCGCGGTTAAAACTTTTACACCGGGGTTAAAACTTTTACACCGCGGTTAAAACTTTTACATCGCGGTGGAAACTATTACACCGCGGTGGAAACTTTTACACCGAGGTGGAAACTTTTTCACCGCGGTGGAAACTTTTTCACTGCGGTTAAAACTTTTACACCTCGGTTAAAACTTTTACACCGCGGTGGAAAATTTTTCACCGCGGTTAAAACTTTTACACCGCGGTTAAAACTTTTACACTGCGGTGGAAACTTTTTTACCGCGGTGGAAACTTTTACACCGCGGTGGAAACTTTTACACCGCGGTTAAAACTTCTACACCGCGGTTAAAACTTTTACACCGCGGTGGAATCTTTTCCCTCGCTTTTCCCCATCGGAAGAGGATTGCGAAATTTCGCGAAATGTTGAGAGAAAACAAGAGAAAGTCAGAAAACACGAATGTATTTCCCACCGCGGTGCAAAGTATTTCTAACCGCGTGGAAAGTACTTCTTCCCGCGGTGAAAAGTGTTTCCCATCGCGGTGGAAAGTATTTCCCACCGCGGTGGAAAGTATTTCTCACCGCGGTGGAAAGTATTTCCCACCGCGGTTGAAAGTATTTCTCACCGCGGTGGAAAGTATTTCCCACCGCGGTGGAAAGTATTTTTCACCGCGGTGATAAGTATTTCCCACCGCGGTGGAAAGTATTTCCTACCGCAGTGGAAACTATTTCACAATTTTTTTCATTTCGCGATGTTTTCGAAAGAAAACACAGAAAATTCGAACAAGAACTCGAAAGAAAACACGGAACAGTGGAAGGAAAACACGAAAAAGTCGAAGAAAAACACGAAAAAGTCGAAGAAAAACACATAAAAGGTAAAAAACATGAATGTTTCCTACGGCCCACCGTAGGATTCACACTGATGTAGATGCTTGTGATTTTACAATTTTGACAAAACGGTTTCTATTTTAACTCACTGACTTTCGTGATGGTGTTTTTTAGTCGTTTGTAGATTTGAGCTGAATAGCATCCGGGTACTGGGTCATGAACCTTCACCAGCATGGGAGTCTATCAAACGTAATCAATAGAAAGATATTGGATTTACCACATGCATTGCGAAAAATATTGTGCTGTTTTAACACAATTTTGTGCTAAAATGGCTTCAACACAAAATGTTTTGTGTTGAAATCAACATGGTTTTGTGTTAAACTTAATATATTAACATAAGATTGTGTTGAGTTCAATACAAATTAGTATTGATTCTTACACAATTTGTGTTATTTTCAACACAATTCTGGTGCTAAACTGGCTTCAACACAAATTTTTTCGCAGCGTGTGTAGATGCATGTGAGCTTTTTGTTTCGATTTAAAGTAAAATTTAAAGTGAAAATATATTTCGGTTTGGATTGTTGAATTTCGAAAAACCGACGGTTGGCTGGTTTTTTTTTGTAACAAGGTGAATATTTTTGATAACTAAAGATGCATAGAATAGACTTCGGCGAATTGGTGCCATATAATGCTGGCTATAACCCCAATAACATCTCCAGAACACTTCTGGTACTCTCGTAATTTTTAGGCAACACTGACCGACTAGTATATACATTGCAAATGTCGGGGAGTTCACAGGTAAGCCTCCTTCTACACATTCAGACTAGAACACGAAGCACAATTCTAATACCTAGCCTTTGGTATCTTAGTCGCGCGTTTACTACAGCTGTTCGTCTGGAAACTAAGAAGTAACTACACGGCCCCTAGTATCGTTTTGAGCGGAATTAGTTAACTCGGGAGCTGTGGTGACAGATCTGTCCAAATAAGTACGGTAACTCATCTGATGTTAATGGATGAGCATCGAGGGCGTTTGAGGAAGTAAACGCTTTAGCGCGTAGTGAACAATGTAAATGTAAATGATACACGCATACCCAGAAAAGTTAACATTATGCCCGACGTCCTCTGGTAAATTTCCACCAAGACAATACACCTACATATATTTGTCAAATGACATGTAGACCTACAGAGGGTGGTCCTCGGGAATAACTGTTCACCAACAGAATCCTACCATATACAGGTACTAAACTGGTGAGATATGTAATAGGTGGGAAACTGAAGACGTCTGGTGACTAAAAAATAACCATATTACTACACAGCAAAGCCTCTCTCGGCAACTCACATTCAGAATACCGGTACTATACGAAGGATTCTATTATGTAGCATTGGTATCTCAGCCGCGTCTTTATGGCAGATGTTCATGTGGAAACTATGAAGTAACTACACGGACCTTATCACCCGTGTGAGGGATAAGAATGTCCTGGTGATTAGTGTCCCTATTCTATTAACATTCTATTCTATTCTATCCTTTTCTATTGCAACCAAGGACGGACACTTGTCCTCAATGTGAAGAAAAGTGTCCTAGCTGGGTTAGAAGATAGGGGACAGACACTCTTAGCCAGCGGACATTCTTAGCCTAGTACACAGTCAGAAAAATGGTGTTAATTAACACTAAAAATTGGTGTTGACTTCAACACCAAAAAACAGTGTTGAGTTAGGGCCTACACCATATTGCCCCAACACCATTTATTGGTGTTAGTTAACACCGTTATTTGGTGTTAGTTAACACCGTTATTCGGTGTTAACACCGTTATTCGGTATTGAGTCAGCATCCGCACTCACAGGCCCCAGTGTCTGGACAGTAGAATTTAAATTCAGTATAATTTGAATAATTTAATTAAGAGATTATATAATTAAGTATTATATAATACAGAGAGGATTTTAGGATGACTTAAAAAAAAAAAAATTATTTAAATTATACTGAATTTAAATTCTACTGTCCAGACACTGGGGCCTGTGTCCGCACTCGTCGGTCTACACTACAAAATGGTGTTGAGCCGGTTTCAACACCATTTATTGGTGTTAGTTAACACTGTTAATTGGTGTTGAGCCAGCATCAGCACTTGTCAGTTAACACTGAAAAATGGTGTTGAGCCAGCTTCAACACCATTTATTGGTGTTAGATAACACTGTTAATTGGTGTTGAGCTGGTGTTAGTTAACACTGTTAATTGGTGTTGAGCCAGCATCAGCACTTATCAGTCAACACTAAAAAGGGGTGTTGAGCCAGCTTCAACACCATTTATTGGTGTTATTTAACACTGTTAATTGGTGCTGAACCAGCATCTGCACTTGTCAGTCAACACTGCAGAACGGTGTTGAGCCCGCTTCAACACCATTTATCGGTGTTAGTTAACGCTGTTATTTGGTGTTGTCCGCATCAAAACTGAACGATCAGCAAATGAAAAGGGTGTATCAATTGAGGTCAATGAAAAACCAAAACAAGATTGATAGATAAAGAACATATATTATCAAACGCAATCTGTAATATTTCATTGTATGACATTATGACACTCATGTATAACTAGAGGCCACGGCCACTCTTGATCCCATCGGCCTAGTGTGAACTTGCCGTCCCTTTCACATGACCAATATAAATCTCCAGTATAGACAGATAAAGGGCATTCAATGCAGTGTGAAAGTTTAGCTACTGTGCAAAGTTTCACTGTTGAGCAAGCTTACTTTCCCTTGCACAGAAAAGAACAAACCGAACACTAGTACCCTTGTTTAACCACAGAACCATGGTTTTACCATGGTACATGTACCATAGTTTTTCCATAGAACCATGGTTTTACCATGCTACATGTAGTATGGCTCTACCATGGTACCGTGCTATGACCACAGTACATGTACCATGGCTTTACAGGTTCAATGGCTTTACATGGTACATGTACTGTGATAAACTGCATACACCATGGTAAAACGATGATAAAATTGACCAAAAACATACTGGTATACTGGTCTGGTATTGTACTGGAATAAATCCGCATTCACATTAGACGAGTTGAAGAGACTGAATGCTCAAGAAACTAAAGCAGTTGAAGTGATTTATAAAGGTTTAATAAGACCTCATGCAAACATAGCATACAGCTGTCAATTTGGTTCCGTATACTAGTATGTTAACTAGGTGTAGATAGAGAAAGAAGTGGGGTTTAACGTCGTTTTCAACCTTGTTTCAGTCATATCATGACGGTGCCTACATCTGCCAGAACGCGAGAGTGCTCACAGTTCCTATTACCCTGGACATTAATCAGTCCAGCCAGTATAGCGCCCGGTCACCCATCCAAGTAGCTTAACGTTGCTTAACTTTGGTGATCTGACGAGAACCGGTGTGTCCAATGCTATAAGCCGTATCATATCACATATCTACTGTTGAGGTTTTTTCTGTTTCCTGATGAAATTCTTCGCCGAGTTGTTCAGTTTCTCCCTCATGTAATAATGGATATCAGATGTCGTCTTGTTGGGATGGTACTGCTGGATTACCTCTGGAAAAGAAAAGGGATCAACATAAGAATTTGTAAACCTAATATGTACGAGGCAGGAAGTGGTGAAGGTTGTATTTCAGTTTTGGACGACAAGAAGGATAAAGTCAAACAAAAACAGGAATCCATGTAGGCCTTTCACAAAAAATAAATGATTAATTCTTTATTCCTTTTGAAATATTCCAAGTTCTTTCAAGTACACTACATTTTGAGTAATTTGGCTTCACTTCTTTTCAAAGAAAATATCCCAAAAGGCCCCCAAACAAATATTCTAAATGAAACCATGACATGAGTATGATTAATGAGAGTAAATGCTATAGTTACTTCTCTTTGTATTGGAAGAGTTGAAAACTAGAGATTTACATTACTTTAACACTATCACGACCATGATACGACAAGGGAGGTGATCTACTCAATATACATTTTGAGTTACTTCCTCTTGTGTGGGAACCCTTGGCCTCGGCAAATATTGTTTTTCTCTAGTACATAAAACATATTTACCTCATTGGGATCATATAATTGTATAATATTGTATGATTGTGCTATTGATCTGTAAACAATAAATATATTTGATCTGAAAGATATGGCAAACTTGACACATATTCCCATTTTCTGGATCATGGGATATAACACATTAACGCTTCACCAATGAAAATATAATTGCCACATAAAGAAGTGTTTATTGGACACTGCAGCCTTATAAACATACCTGTTTCTGCCAATTTCTTTCTTTGCGAATCAACAAGATGTCCCTTTCAGCCCTCTTCTCGCTAGCTACTTTGCTTTTCTTGTTCGTCTTTCTTGGACTCCCTTACTGTCCAGAAGTGTCACACTTCATGTGAAGTGTGCCTAGAAGTGCCTCTGAAGAGTACACTTGAAAGGCACTTCAACGACAGAGAAAAATATTGGCACACTTCAAAGGTACTTCATTAGAAAAAGGCAGTAGTCAAGGGACTCCTCAAAGACACTTCATGGACTTTGTCAATTTCATAACAAAAAATGAGGGACTTCAGAGACACTTCTGAGACTTTGTTTTTGTTCGGCATAATCCAAGGTACTCCTCAAAGACACTTCTTGGACTTTGTCAGTTCTTCAGCAAAACTTAGGGGACTTCAGAGACACTTCTGAGACTTTGTTTTTGTTCTGCATAATCTAAGGTACTCCTCAAAGACACTTCTTGGACTTTGTCAGTTATATAGCATAACCTGGGGGACTTCCCCTTGCAAAAAATATCTTCTAGCATCCTATAAGATTTTGAAAAATCCTAAAGATTCTAAAAAATCATATGAGCTTCTAAAATATAAGAGTCTGAAAAATCCTATAAGATTCTGAAAAAATCCTATTATAATAGATTCTGAAAAATCCTATAAGATTCAATCCAATAGGATTTCTAGATTATTGGAATTTTCCCACAAACTGTTACAGTAACATAACATTATAAATTAGAACTACATGTTTACAAGTTTCAGTTATATTAATTAGCTCTGGGAATAACCCATCTTAAAGTTGGCTGATTTGATTTCACTCAGTGACATCAAATCTCATTTCAATGAAACCACCAAACATCAGATTTGTACTTCACATTTCAAAATAGCTACAACTGTGTAAAATATTCACATGTGGAAATACTGACATATTACTCAGAAATGTGAACATATTTTTTGATATTTTAAAGTGATCAGTACTATGGGTTTCTATTTGAATAGAATACAGACATTAATAACACCAGTCTCTCACATATTAGATAAGAAATCTTGTTGAATTCAGATTTTATAGTCATTCCAAATCCATGATTATATAGTAAAACTGGACAAAATGGCCAAATATTTTTAGAAGAATCAGTTCTAACATAATGTCAGCAACAAAAAAATACCCATTAAAGAATACTTTATATTATCCTCTTCATCATTATCACTAAGTATAATATATATAATTTCTGTTTCAAAAAATCTTTATATTCTGAACTGTCTTTGCCAAAATGAGTGGAGTTATCTGCCCTTGAAAATTTAATTGAACACTGGGGGCGCCACCAGACGATAACAATCAAAATGGCTGACCTCTCCAACTGCA
This sequence comes from Hanleya hanleyi, assembly GCA_036873755.1. NCBI lineage: Eukaryota > Metazoa > Mollusca > Polyplacophora > Lepidopleurida > Hanleyidae > Hanleya > Hanleya hanleyi. The sequence continues at coordinate 7,152 of JAVTVY010013119.1, read as the reverse complement.
GAAATCAGATGGATTTATTCCTGTTAAGCTAGAACTATGGAGGTTTGAAGAGCTGTATTGCAGATGGTGATGATAGCAGCTAGTGATATGGTAAGTAACTTATAAATATAACTAAAATTTTTCTGTTTTTCATAACTTAATAAGCAAAGAACTGGGCTGAACAGTGATGTAGACCTGAGAGTCTCAGCTATTTATGTTATCAACAAGTTTCCCTTGACATATTAAAAACTTGATATTGGCCTCAATAAATATTTTGCTATATGGACTGCAGGTTAATGTACTCCACCTTATAATTGCAGTCAAATTTAATGGGTCATGTAACATGGCGAAATATCCATATCTCTGTCCCAATATCACTTTCAGATCTATCCAGGTTGATCAAGGCAGTGTGGATTAAATGCCATTGTTATGATTGTGTGAATTGTCAGCTTGGAAACACCAGGCTTGGGGACCTCATATGAAGATTGGCATGCACCCCTGGAGGAAATCCCCTGAGGGTGAGATATTTTTATCACAAAACTGTTCAGTTCATGTCAAAACAGGTGGATTTAACTGGTTGGGGGGATGGTAGCTCTAAATAAATTATCTTGTTGTTTTGATTTTTTATTGATTCATAAATTGTATTGATTTTTTCCCTTGCAGAATGTAGAATATTCCCATACCAGATTTTTGACAAAATGGTAAAGAAATAAGTTTTAGAATATATTGATAATAAAATGTTAGCATTACCTGTTTTAGCTGCAATCAGAAAAAGTATAATCAATTATGATTAGACTTAATTTTTATCATTATAACAGGCTATATTTTCCTTGTCTATTGATTGCACTGCTCATATACCAAAGCTAAGGATCTTCACACTTCAATTGTACAGTTTTACCCACATCTTGAGAAATGAGAATATTTCATTTCATACATTTATTTCATTTAAAAAATTTAAGAATACAATTTGAAGTTAATAAGCATTTATTTGTTATTTGAAGTCTTGCATGAAGATTTAGTTGAACCAGGAATTAAAAAAAGACAAATTATCAAAATCCACATGATTGTTTCTAATGGCTTCTTTGTCAATACTTTCATAATTCCAGAATACAGCTGCAACAAGGAACTCGGCTCACTTCAAGCAGCCACTCGACTGATGGGAAATTTAATGAGCACACCTACATGCAGGTATGGTTGATTTCTTCATAGTGTATATTGGCTAGAACATCACACAAACTGTTTATCTCCATTGTTGTATATCATGGAGTACTAAAGAAAGGATAATAGACATCTTCATCAATCTTTTGTAAATCGTAGGGATGTGTTCCATTCTTTATCCTTTATGGTAGTCAACCTATTCAATCATCCTGAGTGTATTAAAAAAAACAACAAAAAAAACTGGATTGCATGTCATATGGAACCATATATACAACTGATCAGGTTTTAATTATATGCATGTATTTATCGCCACAGGCCAAGAAGTTCACAATTCAGACTGGTGGGTTTCAGCGTTGGGTTACGTCCGAGTGGACCTCAGGGCAACTGAAGTAAACTATCCTTCGAAAGATCTGCTGCTTCAAGTTCAAGTTGGAAAAGAACACGGTCACCCTTGAATAATAATACTGCAATAAATTCTCATACCAAAGACTGCATGTGAATGCATACAAAAAAAAAGAACTGTGCTGTATTTTGTCTCAAGGATTTGTGCTAGCGGTTTATTGTAAATATTTTATGATGTACTGTTCTGTCTCACTCTGTATTTTCTCTGAATAAAACTTTCTGTGCTCAAATATATATTTGTGTATTCTTTTCTGGGAAAGTAAATATCTCGTGGCTTTACATACCTTTTCATCACACGGATTTGCTATGATACTAATAAGGTACTTCAAGAGCACTTCAGAAGTGCATATGAAAGGTATCCTTCTGTAGAAGAGTGGATGAAGTGACTTGCCATATAAGGACATTGAAGTGCCTCAAATATTCTAATTAGGTACTTCAAGAGCACTTCAGAAGTGCCTATGAAGGTTACCCTTCTGTGGAAGTGTCTATGAAGTGCCTTTGCAGTACCTAATTAAAATATTTGAGGCACACTTCTAAGTGACTTCATTGTGACTTCAATGCCCTTATATGGCATTGCTACAAAACAATACCCACACTGCAAGCACACTTCTGACTCTGAGCCTTGCACTTCAAGCTTGAAATATGGCCACACTTCAAAGTTACTTCAAAGTTACTTCAAAGACACTTCTGGACAGTAAGGGCTTTCATTCTAAAAATACAAAATGAATTCATTAAAGATAACAGTGAGGAGTTAATAATCTAGCATATGTAATGCATATCTGCATTCTGTGTGTTTTTTTAATTATGGAAAATAACTGTCACAATAATTTTTTTAAATGCTCATTTATTGCGACAGAATACTTGATGAAATAGAAAAAAAACAGTTCATATAAATTGTACATAAGCTTACATGTATGCTAGAAACAATCAGTTATAGCCATATCACACCTGGTTACAATTCAGGAGCCGCAGAGCACATTTGAAGGTGAGGGGGCTGAACTCTATACCGGTCAAGTTAAATATTGGACTGCTCCCCCCCCCCAGCTCGGCGGCCCCTGAAATACAAGGAGAAAATCAAACATACAGACAGTTATCCAGTTCCGCAATCGAAATTCTTCTGAGGTGTGTTGTGGCGAATACACATCCATTGAAGGAAAGTTACATATCCATAATTATGCGGAAGTTACTCGTTAACTTTGTGGATATGACAGATTATTGCAGTCATCAAAAACAAATATGTGCAGAGGCATTTTCAGCACGTTGGTGCTTCGATCACTTTCGCAATGTTTTTCCGGTTTCGCAAACAGCGACCCTCAGCCAAATTTAATTGTATGCTTCGTTTGGTGGCACTGCTTACTACATATAGCTTAACTTGATTCGAGCTGATTTTTCGCTTGCTATAGAATTACCTCATTTTCGGAACTGGAGGATTGTCTTGTGGATATCGTTCGTTTGTCTATCTGTTCTCTTCCCAGTCTACCAAGGGATTTCCTAATGTCGGATATATCCTCTCCATCCAGAAGTCTGTCCAGTATGGACTTCAGCTCGGGACGCTTGTCTGAAATTGTGAAATATCACATAACTTAATCTTAACAACATGCTTAATGTGATCCCCCTCTTATTCATGCTATGAATCGAATTGTTTACAGGAGCCATGGAGCACATTTGAGCACAAATATATGGTAAACAAAAATGAGATATCAAGTGTTACATTTAAAATAAATAACACTAGGAATTACATAATTTTATTTATTACAGTACTTACCACTGAATCTCAAAACTTTGGCTGGAACAACTATTGTATTGCGCTGTGGCCATTTCAACTCGCATATGGATTCGAAGTCCCAGGAATCATTGTTGAGCTCATCCCGCGATCTACTGATAATGCGAGAAGTGTCGGCTATTTCCAGAGCATTAGCCTCGTTGAAAAATTCGTAGACAGCTAGCTTACATGCCATGGTGGCATAGTTCAGTCAACTTATTCGTGGACGGTTATCGAGATACTTGATGTCGAACCAGTGTCTTTTTTGGAGGCGGTTGGACTTTTCAGCTTTTTAAAATTGATAATTACAAGGTGAAAAGAACGAAGCAAGCCACGACTTCATTGTTGAATGACTTCATGGGGGCTTTGAGACGTCTTTGTTGTTGTTGTTGATGTTGTTGTTGTTGTTGTTAATCTCTGACCCTTCAAACTTTGACACGCCGTGCTGCTCAACGGGAGACTCGAGCAACGAGTGTCAACAATTTGCCGAGTTAGGAACCCTAAATTAATGCTAGAATCTCACTCCGCGAACAATAATCCCCATTCTGTCGTTCGACAGAGAACTGCATTGAGTAACTAGTCCCATTACAGTTCGCAGACCTTCCGCCATGATTGTTGTGATGCCTGGTTTTCGATCTCGCACTTGACGGAATCGATCAGCCATTCGGGAAAAAACGGAAATCAACGAAGTATAGCAACAATTCGGGAGATGCACAAGTGCAGTCACATGGTACATTTTGGACGAGTTCCAGCCGACGGCATATGGGAATATGATATATATGATATGTCCTGTAAGTTTGGAATTAATTGACCTGTTGTTATAGTTATGTGAATTATTGTCAGTCATTGACGCTTGTACAATAAAGAATTATCTTATCTTATGGGACGTCACCTGCGGGAGATTTGACGGTCGCGAAAATAACATTGAAGTCAATGGGAATTATTTTTAAAACGAAGTTTTGCAGTTTGATTCTGGTAGATAATATTTCAGAAGGACTTCGAGCAAGACAACTTGTATAATTTTCACTCATATGGAACAGACGCTGTCAACGAAAAACTGGCATGCTCCATGCAAAACTTACGTCAAACGACCGGAACTCACCCAGCAGGACATGTGATCGACACATGAGTGTAACGGTTAACCGTTTGTGATTGGACTGTTCGAATCGGAGGGGGGTGTGTCACCGCTGGAAGGATGGAAGAGCCAGTTCGGGAGCGCCAGTGGTTGGAAATGCATTCCCCCGTGTTTCTCGCTTACCAGCGCGAGATAGGTGTTGCCTTTTATGTGGAAAATTCTTTACGGACTATGGATTGGGATGGCATTTCCATTTATGGACTATGAACTGTAATTTCGCTGTGAAGGCGATTTTCCGGGTGTTCGCAACGGCGCCGGGGGGTGAAGAGTGGCCCGGCTATATAAACTCGAGCAGACGGAGGGAGCGTGTTCAGACCAGAAAGCCAGCGCTGGATAAAGCACGTCCAGGTACAGCCTGTAACTTTCGATTTCGGCGTAATTTACGGTTGGGCCGTAAATGCAGTTGTTTTGCCCTGGGAGTCTAAAAGCTTGTACAATCCTGTAGCTAGTGTAACCTGTAAAAACACGCCAATCCAATGAGAATTTGCCAGCTCGCATTTTCGGTGTGGAAACGTGTTTGTGGTTATACTATAGTTTAGGAAACACGACAGCGTGGCGTGTTTAGTGTAGTTGTGGGGTATTTTATAATACTGTAATGAGACATGTGTTTGCCCGTAGCACATTCAGGCAACTTGCATGGTCTAACTTCAGTATAAAATAAGGCTTTTAGGTCTATACCAGTAGGTTGATAATTTCGACATTATTGCTGTGCTATCCCGCTGCACTGGGACTAAAGTCACAATATCATTGTGTCGATCTTGTTGACCGTGAAGCGCTATATGACAAAAGTTTGGGATTCCCTCCACCCCCAGAAATATGCAACTGCACTAAATACAGAGGTAAATCAACCAAGTTTCCCCCTGCCATAATCCTACGACGTATCGTGTAGCCTGTTTATTCGGCGCAGACGGCCGGGCAACGCTATACGGGACGGAAACGGTCGCAGTTATTACAGCCGGCGGTACGGGTCAAGGCACAGGCGGGCGAGCCGTTTTCGTCGGGAAACATCGATAAACTGGGCCGGACGCTTTGGGGGCAAGAAAGGTCGCAGACAGTTACACAGACGGCGTATAGCTGGCCAAAGACAAGTTAAAGATACAGAACACAGATTCCACCAGAAGGATATGATGTGTATTTATCACACATTACAAGCAAATAAAGACGCACAGATCATAAACAGTACAGTACAAGTCCAGACATACAGATCACAGATTATACAGTCAAGAAAGCTACAGAACACAGATCCCACAAGAAGGATATGTGTATTTATCACACATTAAAGAAAGATACACCGAGCACAGCCTACACAGAAAAAGACAAGACATACAGATCACAGACCGCACAGTAAAGGCAAGATACGGTGCAGGCGGGCTTCGTTTTACCGATGTAAAAGTGGTAACAAGACTTACAGACTGTACAGTCAAGCCAAGGCACAGATTACAGCCAGCGAAGAACAGACAGGGTCAAAGACAAGATACAAGTTACAGACAGTAAAGAAAAGACGAGGCACAGCACAGACACACTTCTCCTCCCGAGAAACGTTGATTAAACGTGAAATCTACGGACCTGCGACCGGGTCGCCAAAGGTCGCAGAAGGTCGCAAAAGGTCGCAGTGGCTTGCGACCGGGTCGCAGAGGGTCGCAGAGGGTCGCCAACGACAGTTGACATGCAGTAATAATGTTTCATCGGTACCAGATGAAATGGTAATACACTATATACCCAAGTAATTGTCCTGACGGTCACGGAGAGTGAGTGGTGCGTGGTTCTTACCTGAGAGATCGTCGTGAAGTTGTGTAGTCACAGGCGTGTCTATAGACGGGTCGCAGCAGCCGCAAGGGTTGAGACGCCGGGCTATACTTACCTGTGCGGGAAGCAGACTGGTGAGCTGACAAGTTAGGGTCAGGCTCCGACGACTGGGGGTGAAGAACACGCCGGGTTGCCACGTCTCTGGAGAGAGCGTCACCGCCGTGACGTTCCAACGACTGGGTGCCGTATCTGGAGAGAGCGTTACCGCGTAACGTTCCAACGGGCCGTGACGTTTCAGCGACTTGGTGCCATATCTGGAGAGAGCGTCACTGCCATGACGTTCCAACACCTGAGGGTATATATATATATATTGGGGGAGAACGTTACCGCCGTAACGTTCCAACGGGCCTTGACGGTTCAACGACTGGGTGTCTTGTCTGGAGAGAGCGTTATATCCTTAACGTTCCAACGACGGGGTGCCATCCCTGGAGAGAGCGTTACACCCGTAACGTTCCAACGACGGAGGAAGAGAAGGGCCAGCAGCCAGGCCGCCCTTATCCCAGAAGAGAAGGGCCAGCAGCCAGGCCGCCCTTATCGCGCATAGACATAAAGCACTATATTAACTATAAAGCTATATGCATACACTCTCATATATATATTATTGCCATATAACATCAAGCTTAAACTGCACACATTCTCTTCTATTATCCACATATACACCAAGTGTACGTATCCGTTAACTTTATATGCACACACCAAGTGTACGTATCCGTTAACTTTATATGCATCCACCAAGTGTACGTATTCGTTAACCTTATATGTGCACACCGGGTGTACGTTAACTTTATATGCACACACCCTCTCATATCACGTGTGTATATACATCAAGTTTATTTGCATACACTCTCCTAGTGTCTGTACATATATGTAAATATCATTCCACTGCATAACGTTACATCTCCTTAGACAT
>JAVTVY010013118.1:0-53121 GCA_036873755.1 Hanleya hanleyi | reverse complement strand
GACTGGTCAGTTTGAAAAGCCGACCATATTTTTCGCATGGACGCTTGGGTGGCTCATGAATTGAACGTTTATGGCGCTGTAAATGATCCGGGCGCTGAAACGACACTGTACATATCGTACAGCTATACCGGGCGGTTCCGTCGTGCTTGATAGCCTCATGGCGGCGCAAGTCGTGCAGACGAGTGAATGATTTCGAGCACGTAGTACAAGTGAACATCTTGGTGGTTGACAGAGTGTGTGATGAAACGGCCAGGCCGCTTCCCTTTTATAGCACGCTAGCTGGTGATCTATTTTTAGCACACTCTACCCCAAGTCGAGGATCGAGACTGGTGTACTGGTGTACGACTGAGCCGCATTGCGCCCGCGCGCGTGTTTGTGTGTGTGTGTGTGTGTGTATGTGTGGGCTGTGGATTTTACATCCGGGATCTTGTCAACATTCGGGTTTCCAAGTGGGTTTTTCCCGTCGTTCCTCCGTCTTCCATCCGGGTACTGTGGTTTTACATCCGGGTCCCATCTTACAGCCGGGTTTTGGACACCTGCTGACCTCAATAATTTGCATATGACCTCTGTGAGGTCACTTCCAGCTTCCATTCACGTGACCTTGGCCCCTGCGCGCGCTAACATTTCCGGTATTGTTAGCGCGCGCAGGGGCCAAAGGTCAGTTCCGGTCACGTGAACGGAAGCGGAAGTGACCTCACAGAGGTCATATGCAAATTATTGAGGTCAACAGGTGTCCAAAACCCGGCTGTAAGATGGGGACCCGGTAGTGATGGCGGTGGTGCTGTGAGGATAATAAAACGTGTATTACGCAATGCGCCTATTGGTGTTGATGTCTCTTGGTTGTGTTTATATTGAATGGGTCTGAGCATATTGATGCGATGAGAGGATGTTTTCGGAGAGAACGTAATTCGACATGGTGCACGATTGGACTCAAACACAAACACACACACGTACGCAATGCGGCTCAGTCGTACACAAGTACTTCTCGGCCCTCGACTTGTAGGTACTTGAAGTGGGTGTGCTAAAAATTGATCACCTGCTAGCGTGCTATAAAAGGGAAGCGGCCTGGCCGTTCCATCAGACACTCTGTCAATCACCAAGATGTTCACTTGCACAACTTGCCAGAAGCAGTTTACTCGTCTGCACGACTTGCACCGCCACAAGGCCTCCACCCACAACGATGCACGGTATACTTGTATAACCTGCGCACGGTCATTTAATCGGAAGGATCCTTTACTGCGTCACACACGCTCATTCCACGAGGGCGCGACGGAACAATGTAAGGATTGTGGTCAACTCTTCAAACGACGCAGTCAGTTAAGACGGCATCAGCGTTTGATTCATGCCCCGTCTGTACGGTTTGGGCGACAACTTTCCACCGAAGAGGAGCCGCGGAAGGTCAGACCCAGTGAAGATGAGCCCAGAGAGACGAACGCCACTGGTGATGCGATGACGGAGAGCCCGCCTATACCCACAGTTCAGAAGAGCCTGGATATCCAGCCGGACCCCACCGTTACGGTTTCGAGTCGTACGCCTGACAACATCGAACATTTTCTGGACGAGCCCATAAATGTTCCTAGCGATCTGTTACAGGACGCCCATCCAGTGAGTGACATCTATCGGCGCCATTGGTCCATGATACGGCAATGTTTCAACCGTCATCGCCCTATTCAAGATATCTACAATTTCCGACTGACCGACCTCGGCCGTCTACGTAGCTACGTGGAAGCCATCTTCAACGACCAAACTACGGCCTTCAAATTAAATCTGGCGTTTGGTTATGTGCTGCAGCATAAGGAGACAGTCCAAGTCCGTTACTTTTACCCGAGCAGTAACATCCAGGTATTTGACCAACCGTTTACCATCATTAACCGGGTGTCGCTAGAGACGATGCTGGAGAAACTGGACACCGTGGATCCCTTGGAATGGGCCCAACGACAACGCCCCAACACCAAGTGGACAGTGGAGAGGGTGACCAATGTTACCTTTTTCGTTACCAAGCTGACCGGCCCGCTCGGCTGAATGCGTCACCCGTGCACTGATGAATACCATAACATGCCGTACATACTCTATATGTCTACATGCTGATCGTTGACTTGAGCTCAGTAAACACTTGTACCTAATGTGACGGTTCGTTAAATAATAAACATGGTGTTTGATATTTCAATTTGTTTTGCTGTGAACATACTAAACATGCCCAGGGCGGCTCCCCCAGCCTGGGTATGATGTAACATTGGCGATAATAAACTGTATGAACATTGCTGAACTTGTTGTTATTCACGACAACGGCTATCCGATTGTAAAATACAGAACATATATTGTATAATACAGGACATATATGGTACAATACAGGACAGATATGGTATAATACAGCACAGATTTGGTATAATACAGGACATATACTGTATACTACAGGACAGATTTGGTATAATACAGAACATATATTGTATAATACAGCACAGATTTGGTATAATACAGGACAGATACTGTATAATACAGCACAGATTTGGTATAATACAGAACATATATTGTATAATACAGGACAAATATGGTACAAAACAGGACAGGTTTGGTATAATACAGGACAGATATTGTATAACACAGGACAGATATTGCATAATACAGCACAGATATGGTAAAATACAGCACAGAGAAGGTATAATAGAGGGCAAATATTGTATAATACAGCACAGATTTGGTATAATACAGGACATATATGGTACAATACAGGACAGATGTCGTATAACACAACAAAGATATGGTATAATGCGTGACAGATATGGATGGTCCATCTCTACACCACATACCTTCCTTCACTGCCCCAAAATGCCCACTTTCGCTACTACTCCCACTAATGGCGTCACCGATGACGTCACAGATGACGTGAACACCCCTCAAATCTGGATGTACACCCCGAGAGCTACAAGATAACACCTTCCACGACACAATCGGACCAAGGATGGTCCATCTCGACACCAAATACCTTCCTGCACTGCCCCAAAATGGCCACTTGACTTACTACACCCAACTGCGCATGCGCAGATTGACGCGACTTGCATTTTAAAAACACGCCATTCTGACTCTACCCCACACAAGCTTCACTTTGACACCTTCCACGACCCATTCGGACCCATAGCGGTCCATCTCTACCCCAAACACACCCCACATACCCCCAACATGCCTGCTTTCTATACTACTGACCAGACTGCGCATGCACAGAATATTGAAAACGGACGAACTATTAGTCCAGTCGGATGCTCCTCCACGAGAGCTTCAAAATAAGACCTCATGCGACACCATAGGATCAATAGGGGTTTCACTGTTTCGCTGCGGGACCCTTCCCATCGTGTTCTAAACGACGAGACGTGAAAAACAAGACCCCACAACCCATATCACAACGAACGTGTGTGAATTTCCCAGGATGGACCTATCCCTCCCATAGCCAGCCTATGGGACAATATACAGACCTCGGTGAACTTTTTCCAAAAATTTCACCGTTTCGCCCCGGGACCCTTCCCATCGTGTTCTAAATGACGAGACGAGAAAAACAAGACCCCACAACCCATATCACAATGAACGTGTGTGAATTTCCCAGGTTGAACCTATATCCCCATAGCCAGTATAGGCCTACATGGGGCTATATGGTACTTTTCCAAAAAAATTACCGTTTCGCTCCGGGACCCTTCCCATTGTGTTCTAAATGACGAGACGTGAAAAACAAGACCAAACAACCCATATCACAATGAACGTGTGTGAATTTCCCAGATTGGACCTATACCCCTCACAGCCAGCCTATGGGGCTATATACAGACCTCGGTGACTTTTTCCAAAACTTTCACCGCTTCGCTCCGGAACCCCTCCCATCGTGTTTTTCTTGCGAGACGATAAAAAAGAGACCCCACAACCCATAGTAAAGCCCACGAAAAAAAATGACCATCCCCATACCCCATACAGGCATTTTCCCTTATATTGTATAATACAGACCCCTATTGTAGGGGTAAAGTCCGAGTTCCGCTTTTTATATTTTCGGAAAAAAAATCCTAATTTTACATGCACCCCCCCTATTGACTTGATAGGCAGGCCCCGATAAGCCCGGGGACCGATCTTAGCCCTTTTGGCTAGAGGTGATAGGGGTTTTCCCCTATTTTAGGGGTAAAGTCCGTGTTCCGCTTTTTATATTTTCGGGAAAAAATCCTAATTTTACATGCACCCACCCCATTGACTTGATAGGCAGGCCCCGATAAGCCCGGGACCGATTTTAGCCCTCTTGGCTAGAGTTGATAGGAGTTTTCCCCTATTTTAGGGGTAAAGTCCGTGTTCCGCTTTTTATATTTTCGGAAAAAAAATCCTAATTTTACATGCACCCACCCCATTGACTTGATAGGCAGGCCCCGATGAGCCCGGGGACCGATATTAGCCCTTTTGGCTAGAGTTGATAGGGGTTTTCCCCTATTTTAGGGGTAAAGTCCGTGTTTCGCTTTTTATAGTTTCGGGAAAAAATCCTAATTTTACATGCACCCACCCATGACTGAATGGCCCCCGAGGAGCACTTCACTTTGATACCTCACTCGACCCATTCGGTCCACTAGGGATCCACCCCAGTCACAAAACGTCTTTTCCCATACTGTTTTTAGGCATTCCCCGTATACATTAACATTGGAAGTCACTTGGTTGACATGGGACTACTTTCTGTCCGCGGAAGTGACGGCATCACCACCAGACCGCGGAAGAATACAAAGGTTAAAGGTTGCCGGAACTTCTTTTGACCTCCACGTGACCTTGAGCTGGTGGCGCCCCCTGGCGCCACAGACGCCACAGAGGTGAAAGGCGATGTGGCATCCCCTATACCTTTAACCTGGAAAAAAGGGCACCAAGAGTTACCTCCCTGGAAAATGCGGTCCTTCCCGTCCTTTCCCTACTACTTAGGTTATATTGGTAAGTATGTGTTCATTGTACATTCTAGTCGCGTGGGTGATTCCTTTGTCTTTGTACCCCTCTGTACACACAAAGCCGCCCAGAAAAAACTGGGAGAACCATAGGTGGGTTCTTCCAGAAATCTGTGCCTGTAACAATTGTTTGGAGTGTGTATTGGGGTACAGGATGGTAGGTCTACATCCTATATTGGTGAAAGTCAAATGATCATATTTGCATTAGACAGTCGTTACATCGGTGGCATCTCAGGTGTGGCACATCTGATCTGTGTTGTCTTCAGTGAGTATGGTTTCAATTGTCCGTGGTTGTCGTAGGCATTGTTCGATTTGGTTTGGATGTAGAAGCTGTTCTTGTTTCCGTTGATTGTCCGTGGTCAAGGTGTGGGTTTTGGGATTCCACTGAAATGGCTAGGTCAGGGTGGTTTCTGGGGTGTTGTCACTCACGGTGCTGTTTAATATAATTTTTGTCGTCATCGGTGTTCTGTTTCATGGCTGGTCTTACTCGTCTGTGCTCTTCAGTGTGCTGTGCCTGTATTACAAAGAATAGAAGAGTTTGTAGTTTCTTGTTTTCTGGTGTTATTTTTTGCCACCGACAGGCACTATCGTGATCTAAGTCACATGGTCAATAGCAATAATTAATTAGGTACATAAATAAATCAGTTAATAAGTAACTAAATATTATAAATAAAAATATTATTATAATTAAAACCGATTGTGAATGTTTGATATAACCTCCAGTCTTCTGCCCCTGCTAGAAAACCGGACGGAATATTTTCAATTTACATTCCCACTACATTTATGCAGGATGACACAATAGTAAGATTAAACAAACCTACAATTCACAGTTGGAAACTTAGTATGCACAGCTGGTTGAAACAGGTTGACATATCAATTCATAAATACACACAATCAATTGTTGTCTATAACTCAGTTTAGACAGGAAAGCTGTTACGACACCAGAGACACCTGGAATCACAAGTATTCCTGTGTCGTCTAGCTGAGTGTCTGACATATTACATATAACAATATACCAGGTAATTATCATATTATAGAATAGAATAGTTTATTTGCGTAAAAGTTGTTCCCAGCAGGGCTAAAACACAATCATACATACATATAAAACATACACAACTACAAACATCAGACAACAGATAAAACATGCAAATATATAAAAGGGTTTCCATTTACCCGACATTAAAATAGCAATATTAAAATAACCATAGGCATGCTTGAGTGAGTTTTATTATATTAAAACTACTGGATATCAGACATCACAATATTTCCCTCCCTGTTCATTTAGATACGTCCTGTGTCTCTATAAAGAAAGAACTGTTGAAAATTTAGAAGCAAATATCTACAGTTTAAACTTAACAATGAAAATGGTACTTTTGTACAAGTTGTATACTGAATTAAATTTAAAAATAAAATATGCTTTAACTGCACTTTACAATATTAGAAATTTGCTCCGTCAAATTTAAGTGTATTCCATTCCTTTAAACTCAATGACAAACGACAATGTCACATCTTTCAAGTCTAGCAATGATCGCACATACATGTGTGGTCGAATTCCTCGCTGGTGACCAAGGTGATCAGAAATCGATCGAATATCTATATATCGAATAGGATAGTCAATACTCTCATAAGTACACATGATGTCCTGACTTACACTGTTCAGTGTGGTCTTAACAGGAAAGTCTCTAACCACATTCATTGTTTTAAATATTTGAAGGCCTTTTGGTGTTATGGGTTGGTACCGCACTTTTATTGTCGCAGGAGGATTGTCTGCTACATGTAGGTCGTTCGCTGGTGCCATCATGGCCGAATCCGCAAAAGTGCGAACATTCTGTGTATATGTAGGCCCACGCGATCCTCGAATTTGATGTTCATGGGTTGCCAAATATTCCAAACCACTGGAATCGAGGTCATTCTGTGATATCCATTCATTGCACCGGTTGGGCTAATTTATCCATTTAACCAAAAAGCTGTCTGAACCACAGAAATATCTGCGTTTCAGTATCCTCTCAGTTATTCGGGATGCTGGTGCAGGTTCTGTTGAGGAAACATCAGGTTTTGGGGAGATGACTAGGGGTGCAGTTTGAATAGCAGATGCGGTATGAGGTACCGTAGTCCTACCGTATCTGTTTGGCAACCACTCTCCCGGGAAATATGCTTCACCTGAGTTGATGTAGATGTGGTCAAATGGCATATCTGAGTTACCCTCGCCTCTGTAGATGTCTGTATCTTACACAATACACCAATGTCTTTGAATTCTTGATTTTCTGTTTGTGAAGATACATTCACGGGTACCGGTGTAGTTTCTGTCACAGTGAACGATTCCACATGGGTATTAACTGGTGGAATAACAGTTTGATGAATATCAACTTCAGAACGTTGACTATATGTGCACGCTTGTTCCTGCGGTTTTCTCCGATTAATATAAGCTAGTTTCCATTCGATTTCTGTCTTGGTGATAGCTTGAGCGGGGTTTTCTAGGTTTTGATGAGGAAAAAGAGTTTGAAAGGTCAACTGTACCTTTACCCCATTTAACCTTTAAGCAGACGGATGGTCCTTCATCGTTGATATTCCACTGTAGTCCAAGATGAGTGCCCTGGAAAAGTGCCGAAAGTAACTGCTGTAATTCGTTGATCATGTTGAATTTGGGATAGCAACACTTGGCGACTCGTTACTCGAGTCTTCAAACCCTGTCAGTAAATCCTCAATATAAATGTTGAATAAAATCGGACTTAGGACATTTCCTTGGTGTACGCCCCTTGATATAGGGAAACTGTCACTCATACAAGTAGTAGATTTAACCTGAGACTGACTGTGGAGATACATATTTTTCACACTATTATAAAAATTCCCAGTTACGCCTACGTTCTGTAGTTTCAGGAAAAGACCATCATGCCAAACCGAATCGAAGGCCTTATTAAAATCAATAAAACATGCATAAAGTTTTCTTTTTTGGAGCACATATTTGTCTATCAGTGTTTTCATCACAAAGATATGATCGGCAGTCCTGCTGCCTTTTTTGAATCCTAATTGGGATTTAGAAACCAGACCATTTCTCTCCGCATATTCTACCAATCTATTATTAAGGATAGAACAGAATAGCTTTCCAGCGCAGCTATTTAGGGTTATACCCCTATAATTGTTGGGGTCTAGAGTGCATCCACCTTTAAAGACAGGGACCATCATACCACTGGCCCATGCTTTGGGGAATTGACCCTGGGACAGAGCTCCATTAAACAGATGTATGAGCATATCTTTAATATGAGGAAAGGCAGGCTTTATCATTTCGTTGCTTATGCTGTCAGATCTACAAGATTTGTTATTCTTTAGTGTTTTAACAGCATCGGGTATCTCCTTTTCACTAATCGGCGAGTTCAGCTCAGAGAAAGGGGTTCTCTTTTCTAAATTTCTAATTTAGTCTTTATTTTTGGATTGAAGTTGTTCCTATTAGAGACATCATTTAAACTGAGCAGTTCCTTATGTAACTTTTTACAGTCTTTGTCATACCATGGTTTATCAATATGGGTGGTTTTCCCAGTAAATTGTCTAGTTTGACTAATCTTGCGGATACTTTTATCTGCAGCCTGAGTGAACTATAGCACATGGTCATGCAAATATAGCACATGAAAAAAATATCTGCCTTGATTCCTGGGGATGCTGGTATCACAGATATTAGGTCTAGTCCATAATTTGATAGAGATATCCAAATATGTTAATTGCATAATATAGCAACAATGCATGTTAATCATAACAAACTAGTAAAGTATCACTGACGAAAGTAATGCTGTCAACTGAGTTAATTTACAGCATTATGGCACATGTGTGGAATTGGCACCGTATTGCTGCTAGATAAACAGTATAACTGTTTTGGACCTACAGTCCCAACTGGATTAAAGCATCCATGCATACATGTAGAATTGATGATGAATTAGATTAATATTATTAATGCTCATAGTCAGATATAACATTTATGTATCATGTGATATTTTACTAGGCATTTTATGGTGACTATGGTATATCACCGACTATAATTCACATGTGGATATATCAACAGGGGTTATATAATATGGCACGTACATGTACATGTATGGATTTAGCACCATCTATTGATTACAAGTTACATATATCAGTAACACTATTTTGGATCTTCAACAGAATTAGGTCAAGGTCATCCATGCATAGAATTGATATTAAATTATATTGTAGTGTTAATGTTCCTAATCAGATATGAAATTTTCAGATCGTGTGTCAATTTATGAGAAACATTCAATTAAAACTGGAAAAGCAACTTCGTATTTAATGGTATCCTTGTCCACTAAAAACCCTGAGATTATATCTGTAATGTGTCAATCCAAACTGTATTTGATACTTTCGTTGCTTTGTAGCATAAAATTACAAATACAATGAAATTAAAAATTAAAGATCTTACATGCACGATTTAATATATACCCACATTAAACATTAAGAACTCATCTAATCACAAACATACTGATAAAATCTTATAAATTTGGACTCCGATGAATTTATATAATTGATTGTGCGCATGCTGAAAAGCTCGGTTTAGATATATCCATGCCTGGAGTTCCAAGCAATATATTACATGTATGTATTAGATTAACCGCATAATGGTACGTACTATAAGTTATAAGTATATTGAGCAACCTAGTTCCAGGATCGAGGATTATGGTAATCATATCCTCTGTATGAGTAACCGTCAATGTCAGTGTAGTCATAATAGTCATACGAGTATCCATTCCTTTACGTCTAAAAGTGAAGAAAACTTGAGCACCGGCTCTGTGTCTTGCTAACACAGAAAAAGATAAGAGTTCTTGCACGACAAGAAAGAGGTCTGAAACTTCCTTCTTTAGAGGGTCCAGGTTTCTGTATTTTTAATGTTCGTGTATAGTTTCAGGTCTGATATCTTAAAGTTACATTTGCATTTATCTAATTTTATGCGTGTATTTGTTAATTTTCCAGTGGCACTACTTTCCTACTCAAAATATGTCGTCTGCTAAACCACAGATTTTGAGAGGCGCATGTTGAGTGATTTTGTGGGGCTAACTCATTCTCATTAGAAAGCGTGTCCGGGCAGTAATTTAGTCTTAAATAATACCAGTATAAGTGTAATTCATTTTAGAAAATAATGGGATATTTCACTTTGCCTGTATTCATTTACATTTTCATAAAATATGTGTGTTGAGTTACAGTTTGGAATTTTCGCCATTTGAGCTTACCCCTCAAGACCCTCACCATTATCTTTTTATGGTAGTTTTCTAAAATCCAGTGGTGGTCAAATCATTTACATAATAATTTTCCTGTATTCAGAAATGTTGTCTTTCCATTCTGCTTCTGAAATATTCTTGGAATGTTGCAAGCATTTCCCTGATCTACACAATAAGAGCTCTACATATTACATGCACCCAGTGTCTTTATGAAGAAAGGTGACAGGGGAGATAACCCTCACCATAACAACAACATATATTCTCCATACAGTAGTTGGTGTTGATTTGTAATGGCAAGTTATATGTAGAAGGATCGTAACTGTTAAGAAGAGTTAACCTCGTTCCCACAGCCGCGCACAGAAATTCTTCCTACAGCAATAGGATATATAGTGGCTATATTTAGGAAAGCGTGAAGTCCCCTAGGAACAAGGTTTGCCACAAACCAGTTCTGCAGTTCTGTTTCTGTTTTCCGCCATCTTTTAAGACAAAAGGTGAATGAATAGCAGGCGACCTATTTGCAGTGATTCACGTAAAGTAAATCTTCATTTTCTGTCGAACATTTGTCTACAGGATTATCTGTCAATTCAGCCAGCTGTCAATATTTTCTAAACCAGAGATTGAGCTTGGTTATTGGTGTCAATCCGGTACTTTGGATCTGTGGGGTTTTCGGATAAGTTGACTCTTGTTGCGAATCCATGCGTGCATACCACAAGTGCTTCTCTCTACCGTTCTATGTTCCACCCCCAACCCGATATAGTATAGGGTTGGGGGTGGAACATAGAACGGTAGATAGAAGCACCTGTGGTGCATACTTCCAACTTTCATATGTCTAGCTAATATAATTTTGCTTTATGGATGTACGTATAACTCTAGCTGTGATAGGTGAATATAGGGTAAGGGAGCGTGGCATTCCCATCACATTCAGCAACAGCAATAAAAAAAATAGACTCCTTAGCCGATGTTTTCGGGCTAGATGTACGTGATGAATTAGACCCAGGGCAGGTGCCTGTCCCCTCTGCAGAGTGCGCCATTGACCTTTCGTAGCGTCGATATAAACATGCAGTTTTTTTTATTCCATTACTGGTGACAATTTTGTTGGATAAATAAAGCTGGGTTCTTATGAATATCTTTGCACCAAAAATATGTCACATTCTAACTAGTAAGTCTCGTTATTTCACACAAATGATGCACCCACCAAGAAAAAATCCACCATCATAAGTTTGTGGAGCAGTCGTTATCTACTGCTAATGTTGATTTCCTATGCAATGTTTGCCAGTGAACCACATTGTGAAGGAGAACAATAAGTGCTCCCTTGTCATGGCGCGCTGCATCTTCACCAGCCAAGTCAACTACATCGCGAAGCTCTCTACGCTGCCTTGACATTCTTGGCTGGTGGCAGAGGAATCCTAGTGGAAGTTTTAACGGCGAGAGACTTTTTGCCACCAGGAGTTGTTCCCCTTCAATCTCAAGTCGGCACACACGTGAGGCGATTCGTTATCGTTCGACCTTGCAGCGTGTCCCAAAATCTGATTCAATTGATCAGAAACACCGAAAGTGGCCGTGAAAGTGCTCTTCCTGTATCTTTTCGGTAGAATTCCCCGCACATTCGACACAACTCATCCTTAGTGGGGGCCGTCATCTTGGGAAACCAACTACTACGTAACGCGCATTCTGATTGGATGCAGCACGCCGTCTCTGCATCCAATCATCAATGAGGATTAACGTTCCAACTTTACTAGAGAAGTGTAACGTGTACGAGCAGGACCAGTCGTCGTGTTTACGAGAAAACGAATCAATAACCGGGATTGCCCACTGGCATTCTGGCCACCCTACAAGGATGACTGACGCTAATGTAAAGGTCTATTATGGTATATTCTGCACAAATAGTATACGCGGTTACAGATAATAGCGTAGAAGCGCGTGGCTTAGACAGAATGTCTAAGGAGATGTAACGTTATACCGCGTGGCTTAGACAGAATGTCTAAGGAGATGTAACGTTATGATATTTACATATATGTACAGACACTAGGAGAGTGTATGCAAATAAACTTGATGTATATATGCACGTAATATGAGAGCGTGTGCATATTTATATATGAATAATAGAAGAGAGTGTGTGCACTTAAGCTTGATGTTATATACAAATAATATAAGAGTGTATGCATATAATTTTACAGTTATATGTAGTGCTTTAAATTGGCATGGGCACGCGATAAGGGCGGCCTGGTTGCTGGCCCTTCTCTTCTGGGTATAAGGGCGGCCTGGCTGCTGGCCCTTCTCTTCCGTCGTTGGAACGTTATGGATGTAACACTCTCTCAATGTATGGCACCCAGTCGTTGGAGCCTCCCCACGGATGTGGCAGCCCGTCGTCGTCTTCACCCCAAGTCGTAGGAACGTTACGGCTGTAACGCTCTCTCCAGAGATGACACCCAGTCGTTGGAACGTCACGGCTGTAACGCTCTCTCAATATATACCCCCAGTCGTTGGAGCCTCCCCACGGATGTGGCAGCCCGTCGTCTTCTTCACCCCCAAGTCGTCGGAGCCTGACCCTAACTTGTCAGCTCACCAGTCTGCTTCCCGCACAGGTAAGTATAGCACGGCGTCTCAACCCTTCCGGCTGCTGCGACCCGTCTATAGGCACGGCCTGTGACTGCACAACCTCACGACGACCCCTTAGGTAAGAACCACGTACAGCTCACCATCCGTGGCCGTCAGGACAACTACTTGGGTATATAGTGTGCTATTATTTCATCTGGTACCGTTATGGCACCATCTCTGTATGTAAACTGTCGATGCCGACCCTCTGCGACCCGGTCGCAAGCCTCTGCGACCTTTTGCGACATTCTGCGACCTTTTGCGACCCGGTCGCAGGTCTGTAGATTTCACGGTTTATCGACGTTTCTCGGGGGAAGGAGTCTGTCTGTGCTATGCCTTGTCTTTTCTGTACTGTCTGTAACTTGTATCTTGTCTTTGGCCTTGTCTGTTCTTTACTGTCTGTAACCTGTGTCTTGGCTTGACTGTACAGTCTGTAATCTTTGTGCTCTCTTTTACACCGGTAAAACGAAGCCCGCCTGTACCGTCTCTTGTCTTGGCTGTACTGGCTGTATATTCGGTGATCTCTTCCATCCCTGTACAGCATCTATACGACCGTCTGCGGGCTGCACGATACGCCGTCGAGTAACGGTAGGAGAGGTTGGCTCTTTTATCTCTGTATTTACCGTACAGTGGCGTATAATCTGAGGGGGGAGGGAGTCCCTACTTATCGTCATATACCGCTTCACCACCGATAAGATCGACACATAAATAATACGGCTTTAGCCCAGTGCTCCGGGTAGCTCAGTAAAACCGTGTCGAAATCATCAGTCTACTGGTACTGACCTATATCCTTATTCTATACTGAGGTCAGACCATGCAAATTACCAGAATGTGCTACTTGGTAATGCATGTCCCGTTACAGTATTATAGCATAACCACAGACTACATAAAACCCGCCAGTCGGTCTTCCCTATACTATAGTACACCGCGCAAACACGTTTCCACACTGAAAATGCAAGCCGGCAAATTCGCATTGGTACTGTGTGTTTTTCACAGGTTGTACTAGACTATAGTACACCGCACAAACACGTTCCCACACTGAAAATGCTAGCCGACAAATTCGCATTGGTTTTCCGTGTCTTTCACAGGTTGTACTCGCTACAGGATCTACAATCTTTTAGACTCCCAGGCCAAAACAATTACATTTGCGACCCGGTCGCAAAGTGTGCCAAAATCAACATTTCAGGCTGTACCTGTGCGTGCTTCCTCTAGAGCTGTCTTTCTGGTCTGAACACGGTTGGAATGTCTGCTCGAGTTTAAATAGGGTGTGCACTCTCCACACCCAAAAAGTCCACACAGGAGGCTTCCTCACGAACGAAGACGTTTCGCCCACAATGAATTATCGTCTCGCACAGCAAAATTACAGTTCATAGTCCATAAATGAGAATGCCGTCCCAATCTATAATTTGTAGAGAAAATTCCACGTAACGGGCAACTCCTATCTCGCTCTGGTAATCGAGAAATACGGGGGAATGCATTTCCATACACTGCCTTGTTCGCCACGGAAGATACGTGTCAAGGTCGTTCGCCACATTCCATTCATATCACCCTGCGGATTCAAACTGTTCTCTACACAACGGTTAACCGTTACACTGCCCCTGCCTTTCGAAGTCATGACGTCCTCGTCATGGTCGTTCCGGTTTCACAGTAGAGGGTAGTTCTACAGTTCCAGTTGTACAGTTCGAATCAATTTAAACAATCAAACAGTCCTCGCCAATTACTGGCCATCAGGGCCGGCGAAATTACCAGGTGGCCGCTCTCCGGCGGTCTGGCCGGGCCACCACGACATTAGGTCCACAGATTTCCTTCACAGAATTACATGGGCGGCTAGCAGAGCCGCCCCACGACATTAGGTCACCTCGGCTGTGTGCTCAGTGGGAGGGGTCGGGCTTCCCCCTTTTACGTGACAGGGGCTGGGACGTCAGTACGTAGTCGTGCAACCGGCGAGGCCTGACCACTCGCCGACCGCGGGTCGTCGTCGTGTGTGTGGGGGCTGCCTCACCCTCGGCCACTTCCTCGGGCGCGTCCTCCAACTCGCTATCCGGCGTCCCCCGCGCTTCCAACTCAAATTCGGCCTGCCAGGCCGGCTGCCGGATGACGCGTCCACTCCGGCTCGTCTGGGGCTGGCCTATGGGTGGCTGCACGGCTACCGGGTGGGTCAGGGCGTAAGGTTCTGCTTGGGCCGGTTTCGGCCCCTGCTGGTCGCCGCCGTCGTCACTGCCGCTCTCTGACGCCGTACCGTCACCCTCCACGTCCAGCCGCGGATAACACGGTTTGATCCGCTCAACATGCACGACCTGTCGCCTCCCGTCGTCATTCCGGATCCGGTAGGTAACGTCCGACAACGCCGCCTCCACCACAAATGGTCCCAGCCACCGGTCTCGAAGCTTCCGAATATGCCCTGGCCGGGTCACTACGGTGTGCAGATAGACCTGGTCCCCGGGGACGAATCGTTGGGCCTTGGCCTTCAAGTTGTATAGACGCTTCTGCCGTCTCAGGGCCTTCCCACTATTTTCCCTCGCATCCTCGTGGACGTCGACTAAATGGTCACGAAGGTCCCCGACCCACGGTACTGGCTCCGTTCTCTCACTCGGGGGAGCCCCAACTGTCAGGTGAGCTGGTAGAGTCACCTCCCGGCCAAACGTCATCATATTCGGCGTATACCCCGTAGTCTCGTGTGCTGCTGCACGGTACGCCATCAGCGTCAGTGGAATGTAGACAACCCACTCGTCGGGGTGGCGGGCGGCACTAGCATGAAGCATCTGCCCCAGAGTCCTGTTGAACCTCTCAACTTGGCCGTTAGACTGCGGATGATACGCCGTCGTCCGCGTCTTCTTCATGCCGAGGATCCGGCACATCCCCTCGAAAAAGTTCCGTCCCTGGTCCGAGTGTATCAGGGAGGGGACACCGAACCGGCTGACGTACAAGTCAATCACAGCCTGGGCCACCGTCTCCGCTTCTTGGTCCGGAAGTGCAGCAGCCCCCACCCACTTCGTGAAATAGTCACAGATGACCACAATATGCAGATTTCCTCTCGTCGTCAGGGAGAGAGGACCCATCAAGTCCACGGCGATACGTTCTCCGGAGCATTTCGTCATCATCCCGCGGTGCTGTCCTCGGGGGTTTCTTCCCGGCCTGCTTCCTCCGACTACACGTGTCGCAGCTCCGGCACCACTGTCGAACGTCACGCTGCAGGCCAACCCAGGTGTACGCTTGTCGCACCTTCTTCAACGTCTTGAACACACCTAGGTGTCCTCCAGTCGGGCTATCATGACATTCCTTGAGTATCCTCTTTTGAAGGGCCCTCAGGACCACCAGTAACATAGCCTTCTCTCGGCCTCGCACGTCATACCAACGTCGCACTAGGAGATCTCCTTCCAGGGCCAAGGCGTCGTAGGCTCCCCACAGCGCTTTCGTTACCCCGCTGTGTTGACAGACTAGGTCCCACCGAGGTCTGGTACCAGCCTTCACCCATTCAATCACCGGAAGTAGCTCGGGGTCTGCAGCCTGGGCCGCTGCAAAGTCCTCGTTGGGTGGAGATATGGTCACAGCTCTGGCCGCCTCAGTCTCTCCGTCTTCGGTCTCGGAGGGGCGACCACACTGCTTGCACGGACGTCTGCTCATCGCGTCAGCATTCTGATGTTTACGGCCCGGTCGGTGGACCATGTCAAATTGATAGGTCGACAGAACTTGGATCCACCTTGCGAGTTGGCCCTCCGGCTCTTTGAATCTCATGAGCCACCTCAAGGACCCGTGGTCGGTGCGCAGTAGGAACTTCTTCCCGTAGAGGTAGTGCCGCAACGACTTAACGAAGTGGACCACCGCCAGGAGTTCGCGCCTGGTCACGCAGTGTGCCTTCTCAGCCTTGGTGAGTACCCTGCTGCCATAGGCCACCACCCTCTCCTGTCCGTCGACCTCTTGGGACAAAACGGCTCCGATGCCCCAACCGCTGGCATCCGTGTCCAGGATAAACGGTTTAGACATGTCAGGCATGGCCAGGATGGGCGCCGCTATCATCTTCTCCTTCAGGGTCTCAAATGCGATCTGACAATCGTCGGTCCACACGAAGCTCTTCTCCTTCTGGGTAAGTTGATGCAGGGGCGCTGCCACGGTCGCAAAGTCTTTGACGAACCTCCGATAATAGCTCCGAGGAAACTCCGTACTGGGGTGGGCCAGTCTCTGACAGCCTGGACTTTCTCCGGTTCCGTCTCGATACCAGCGCCGGACACGACGTGTCCCAGGTAGGTGACTTTTCGGGCGCCAACGACACACTTGGAGGGTTTCAACTTAAGCCCGTGAAGCTGTAGTCTCTGGAACACCACCTCCAAGTTGGCCAGCATCTCGGTAAACGTCTTCCCGAACACGATGATATCGTCGAGGTAAATGAGGCATGTCTCGTAGTGCAGACCGGCCAATACCGCTTCCATTAGGCGTTCGAAGGTTCCAGGGGCGTTGCACAGCCCGAACGGCATAACGCCGAACTGGTAAAGGCCTTTCCGGGTAGCAAACGCGGACTTGCATCGATCTTCAGGCGCCAATTCAACTTGCCAGTATCCGGACATCAAGTCGAGGGTAGACCACCACTGGGCCCCGTTTAGTGCGTCAAGACTGTCATCGATCCTCGGCAGAGGATATGCGTCTTTCTCTGTGACGTCATTCAGGGCCCGATAATCAACGCAGAATCGAGATTTACCGTCCTTCTTCTTCACCAGGACGACAGGGGCCGACCACGGTCCCTCAGAGGGCTCGACCACACCTCGTCGTAACATCTCTTCAACCTGCTTGTCAATCTCCCATCGGGCATGAAGGGGCGGCCTTCTTGGTGGAATACGAATCGGGGGTGCATTCCCCGTCTTTATTTGATGTTGCACCCTGGTCGTACGTCCAAGGTCATCGTCATCGGCCGCAAACAAATCAGCGTGTCTATTCAGCATTTGTTCAACTTCTCTCAACTGCGCTGCATTCAGGCCGTCCCTGGACTTCTCCAACAGAGGCTGCATATATGCCGGCAGGGTCGGCGTCCGCGCCCTCGGCTCTGTAGGCTCTTCCGGAACATCACCTAGTGTGGACATACTACCACAGAAGGTACCAGCGTGAATGACTGTGGACTCATCGGAAGCGTTCAGCATACGAATAGGCACACTACCATCAGATGCAACTCGAGAAAGTGTTCTCGCCAGGACTAGGCCGGTCTTCTCGGTAAATGCGAGCTCCCCCTCTACTAGTCCAATCTCCCCCGGCGGTGCGTCTTCCACCCTGGCCGGGGCAAGCATCTGGGTTCTAGGCGGTATGGTGATGGTCTCAGCCAGGGCCAAACGATAACAATCGAAACTTCCTACAACCTCGCATTGCAGGTACTTGCCTCCCAACTTCAATCGATGGCCTCTTGCGTCAAGTATACAGCTGTGGCGATACAGGAAGTCGTACCCCAAGATGGCGTCAATGGACAGATCTCCCACAACCAGCGTGTGCTTCCACACCGTCCCCTGGATCGATATCCTGAAGTCTTCCTCTCCGAGTAAAGGCATATGGGAACCGTCAGCTACCTTGATGGACTGGTACCGGGAGTCTCGAAGGACTGGTTTCACATCTGGGTCAAGCTGTTCCCATATCCGGCGGCTGATCAAGGAGATAGATGCCCCGGAGTCCACACAGCACATCACCTTCACCGGCCCGATAGACGCGGGTAGGCATATCCCTGCTTCTCCCTGGTTATGAAGTGCAGGCTTGGGTCCCTGGGGCTTTGGGGGGTTCCCGGACCCGGACGATCGTCTCGGGGGCGGAGAGGGTGAACGTCTAGGGCACGCCGCCCTAAAATGGCCGTCTTCTCCGCACCTCCAACATCCCCGTCGTGGTTGTCGTCCCGTCCTCTGCTCCCGCCTTGAACTTGAGCGTCCCCGTCCCGGAAAGCGCCTCTTATATTCTTCCATCAGGGTAGCAATCTCTACTCGAAGTCGGGCCTGCGCGTCTTCATCATCCTCAGGAACGTCAGCCGGTATGTCTTCTCCTGCAGCGGCCCTTGCCGTGGGATCAGGACGTCGCCGCTGGGCGTCTTGGAAGGCCTCTACTTCCACTGCTGCATGCACAGCCTCGTCTAAGGACTTCGGGCGGCACTGCCAGACTTTGAACCGTAAGTCTTCTCCAATTGCCTCAAAGAATTGGTCACGGGCCAGGGTGTCTTGGACCTCATCACTGGTGTCTGGGTAGGCCATCTGGCTGAGTCTCACCAGAGCTTGGCCCAGTTCGGGTAGACCTTCTTCCCTCTGTCGTCGCCTTGACTTCAGCTTGGACTTATACAGCTCCGTTTGGTTAGGCGGAGCGAAGCGTCTCTCCAAGGCATCACGTAGGCAGATTAAATTTGCTTCCCCTGGTTTCATCTTCAGACTGGAGAGAACCTGTTGTGCTGGCCCCCGCAGGGATACGGCCAAGTGCTGTCCCTTCTCCTCCGGCGTCCACCGGTTCAAGGCTGCGCAATGCTCAAAATGTACCAGGTGATCTTTCCAGGGCGTATCCCCATCATAGGTCGAAGCCTTAACCCACATCTTACGGGAAACAGGGATGGTCGGGACAGTGGCCTCCCCACTGGTATCAGCCGATGAACGGCGCCCTTCTGCGATCCGGTTGCGACCCTCTGCGACCCGGTCGCCAGCTTCTGCGACCCGGTCGCGACCTTCTGCGACCCGGCCGCAAACCTCTGCGACCCGGCCGCGATCTTCTGCGACCCGGTCGCAAATCGCCTGTTCCCGTCCAGGCTGGTCTATGGGGGTTCTGGCAGTACTCTCCTCTTCGACCCTGGGCGTGGACGTGTGCGCTGGGGCTCCCATCATCGTCTGATTGAAGGTCGCCTGCATCGTCTGTATCTGTGCCTGTAAGCTTTTGAGGCCCTCTAGTACCACTCGGAGGGTCGACGAAGTCTCGGTCTCGACGATGGCGGGCGTTGACAGCTCGGACGGTGCTTCTACCGGCCTCAAAGTGGCTGGAACAGGTATCCTCGATAGCCCTCTCCCCTGTAGGATAGCCCGTAGACCCGCTATGTCCGGACGTCTCGGTGTTGTCGCTGGAGAACTCATGGTTAATGGCGTTGTCGGCACGTCGTTGTCGGTCATCTCTAGTAGTCGGTTGTTCTCTTCAGTTGTAGATCAGGCCAGATCCCACCGCTGCCACCAGTTTTCTACGTGTAACTTGTACGAGCAGGACCAGTCGTGGTGTTTACGAGAAAACGAATCAATAACCGGGATTGCCCACTGGCATTCTGGCCGTCACCGTAGTTAGCCCCTTCACTAGTAAAGATCCGGGGGTCGAAGAGATGATCACAACCCTACAAGGATGACTGACGCTAATGTAAAGGTCCATTATGGTATATTCTGCACAAATAGTATACGCGGTTACAGATAATAGCGTAGAAGCGCGTGGCTTAGACAGAATGTCTAAGGAGATGTAACGTTATACCGCGTGGCTTAGACAGAATGTCTAAGGAGATGTAACGTTATGATATTTACATATATGTACAGACACTAGGAGAGTGTATGCAAATAAACTTGATGTATATATGCACGTAATATGAGAGCGTGTGCATATTTATATATGAATAATAGAAGAGAGTGTGTGCACTTAAGCTTGATGTTATATACAAATAATATACGAGTGTATGCATATAATTTTACAGTTATATGTAGTGCTTTAAATTGGCATGGGTACGCGATAAGGGCGGCCTGGTTGCTGGCCCTTCTCTTCTGGGTATAAGGGCGGCCTGGCTGCTGGCCCTTCTCTTCCGTCGTTGGAACGTTATGGATGTAACGCTCTCTCAATGTATGGCACCCAGTCGTTGGAGCCTCCCCACGGATGGGGCAGCCCGTCGTCGTCTTCACCCCAAGTCGTAGGAACGTTACGGCTGTAACGCTCTCTCCAGAGATGACACCCAGTCGTTGGAACGTCACGGCTGTAACGCTCTCTCAATATATACCCCCAGTCGTTGGAGCCTCCCCACGGATGTGGCAGCCCGTCGTCTTCTTCATCCCCCAAGTCGTCGGAGCCTGACCCTAACTTGTCAGCTCACCAGTCTGCTTCCCGCACAGGTAAGTATAACACGGCGTCTCAACCCTTCCGGCTGCTGCGACCCGTCTATAGGCACGGCCTGTGACTGCACAACCTCACGACGACCCCTTAGGTAAGAACCACGTACAGCTCACCATCCGTGGCCGTCAGGACAACTACTTGGGTATATAGTGTGCTATTATTTCATCTGGTACCGTTATGGCACCATCTCTGTATGTAAACTGTCGATGCCGACCCTCTGCGACCCGGTCGCAAGCCTCTACGACCTTTTGCGACCTTCTGCGACTCGCAGGTCTGTAGATTTCACGGTTTATCGACGTTTCTCGGGAGAAGGAGTCTGTCTGTGCTGTGCCTTGTCTTTTCTGTACTGTCTGTAACTTGTATCTTGTCTTTGGCCTTGTCTGTTCTTTACTGTCTGTAACCTGTGTCTTGGCTTGACTGTACAGTCTGTAATCTTTGTGCTCTCTTTTACACCGGTAAAACGAAGCCCGCCTGTACCGTCTCTTGTCTTGGCTGTACTGGCTGTATATTCGGTGATCTCTTGCACCCCTGTACAGCGTCTATACGACCGTCTGCGGGCTGCACGATACGCCGTCGAGTAACGGTAGGAGAGGTTGGCTCTTTTATCTCTGTATTTACCGTACAGTGGCGTATAATCTGAGGGGGGAGGGAGTCCCTACTTATCGTCATATACCGCTTCACGACCGGTAAGATCGACACATAAATAATACGGCTTTAGCCCAGTGCTCCGGGTAGCTCAGTAAAACCGTGTCGAAATCATCAGTCTACTGGTACTGACCTATATCCTTATTCTATACTGAGGTCAGACCATGCAAATTACCAGAATGTGCTACTTGGTAATGCATGTCCCGTTACAGTATTATAGCATAACCACAGACTACATAAAACCCGCCAGTCGGTCTTCCCTATACTATAGTACACCGCGCAAACACGTTTCCACACTGAAAATGCAAGCCGGCAAATTCGCATTGGTAGTGTGTGTTTTTCACAGGTTGTACTAGACTATAGTACACCGCACAAACACGTTCCCACACTGAAAATGCTAGCCGACAAATTCGCATTGGTTTTCCGTGTCTTTCACAGGTTGTACTCGCTACAGGATCTACAATCTTTTAGACTCCCAGGCCAAAACAATTACATTTGCGACCCGGTCGCAAAATGTGCCAAAATCAACATTTCAGGCTGTACCTGTGCGTGCTTCCTCTAGACCTGTCTTTCTGGTCTGAACACGGATGGAATGTCTGCTCGAGTTTAAATAGGGTGTGCACTCTCCACACCCAAAAGGTCCCCACAGGAGTCTTCCTCACGAACGGAGACGTTTCGCCCACAATGAATTATCGTCTCGCACAGCAAAATTACAGTTCATACTCCATAAATGAGAATGCCGTCCCAATCTATAATTTGTAGAGAAAATTCCACGTAACGGGCAACTCCTATCTCGCTCTGGTAATCGAGAAATACGGGGGAATGCATTTCCATACACTGCCTTGTTCGCCACGGAAGATACGTGTCAAGGTCGTTCGCCACATTCCATTCATATCACCCTGCGGATTCAAACTGTTCTCTACACAACGGTTAACCGTTACAGAAGTATGCCAAGGCAATGTACAGAGCAACGTGATGTACGTCGACTTGGCTAGAGAAGATGGGCGCGCTGTTCAGTGCGGTCAGAAATTGCTCAACAACAAATGTTTACGGTAAGGAAAATGAATTTCACCAATTCTGACAAATAGTCAGAAAATCAACTCGTCGGAAAATACTATGTTGAGCAAATATCTTAATTGCTTCATGGAAATCCAAGCATTTGAAATGGTCGATAGCTTTTTCAATGGTGTAAATACGGATGTCGTCTGCTTCATTTGGTCGAGAGAAATGTGTGAAACTACAAATTGTATGGCTCTTCGCCATGGGACTGAACATCAAAGAGTTAGTGGAATTATTCCAACAGCCTATTTAACATTTAAATAGCCCCGTTTCAGTGCCTAAGGCTCTAGTTGTTGTATAGTAATCACCATATGGTTCCCATCTCAGGTTTGCGACACTATGGTTTGAGCTATTTCCCCTTGATTGGTACACAGAGGAATGTTGTGTTTCTGCATTCTGATATACTCCTGAGGTAGCATGGTGTCGTTGGGAGTTATATTCTCTCAGCAGGCGAGTCCCACTTTGGGTATGGCTGTTCCCGCCCATGGTACCATCACTGCATCGGTTTAAATTTAGTCCTCTGTAACCATTAGCTCTGGACCGTGAAGGCCGGAGGGGCCTCCCGAAATTGCAAACCTGTTGGTTTACATTGAAGGTGCGGTCACATTGGTTAACTATGGTGGCCGATAAGGGACATCGCTGCATTGTCTCAGGCATGTGGTTTGGTAACACGAAGGCAGGATGCGAAGTGCGAAGGCAGGATGCGAAGCGCGAAGTCCAAACACGAAGGCAGGATGCGAAGCGCGAAGGCAGGATGCGAAGTACGAAGTCCAAACACGAAGGCAGTATGCGAAGTGCGAATGCAGGATGCGAAGCGCGAAGTCCAAACACGAAGGCAGGATGCGAAGTGCGAAGGCAGGATGCGAAGTGCGAAGGCAGGATGCGAAGTCCAAACACGAAGGCAGGATGCGAAGCGCGAAGGCAGGATGCGAAGTGCGAAGTCCAAACACAAAGGCAGGATGCGAAGTGCGAAGGCAGGATGCGAAGCGCGAACTCCAAACACGAAGGCAGGATGCGAAGCGCGAAGTCAAAACAAATGCCACTGCGCATGACCCGATGAAAGCGAGGCCAGGCCGCCATTTGCATTATTTTATTTACCAATGCCGAGACCAGAGTATAGTCGCCTTTCTCGTCGGGATAGTTTACATGAAGAATAAAGTTTGTATGTGTTTAGATACACGAGCACATGACCAGTCTTTCTTTATTACCGAAACCATTTCGTCACTCGATACAGCCAATATCGCTGATTTTCTTGATTCAAAGTATAGTTCATTTATGCTCGATTTTATTACAGAAGACAACGTCATCCGTCAGTATTTTAACGTCGGATATACGAATGTGGAGATTTGCCAAATTCTTCATATCAATCACGACTTCTGCATCAGCTGAAAATGTGAATTACATGCATAGAGTTAAAATCCTATCAAGAATTATCGTTATTAAACAATCAGCTTTTTCCACATTTCAAGATAGAAACATAAGATCAAGAATTAGCATATTAGCCTCTAGCTCACCGATGAGAGGGCAGTTTCTTTCCCTTGTTTATGATAAAGAGTTTAATTTTATCATGGATAACATCATCGGCTATACATGTATGTAAATGTCTTGTAAATTAGCCATCCACTTGACATAGTGGTTCTGTAATTTATTAGAACATACGATGAGCATAAGGAAGAAATCTATTTAATTGTAACCTTCGAACAATTAAACAATGGCTCAGAACGCTGGTTCACGACGGCGTCAGAACAATGTAGATCATGCCCGGGTAGTTCAGGAAGTCCAGGTAATACTTTCAATAAAGTAAAATAGTAGTATATAAAGCGCTTCTGTGGTCCGATTTAGGGGCGATCCCTCTGTTTGAATACTTCCTGGTTATCTCCCCTGATTCGAACATTTCTGCCCCTAAATCGGACCCCAGATGCCCTTTTACTACTTATTCAATTGACGTCACTATGACGTCACATCCGGTCACGTCAAATCCGGGTCAAAGGTTAAAGGACACTTCCGGTCACGTGACGGCTGAGCAAGAGTTATTTGCCCCTTCAGAAGACCCCAGTGACTTCCAGTGTTAATCTCCCGGAATGCACGTCATCAAACATGGTCCCTGACAATATCTTCAGCTATATGCCCAGAATAAATGGCAAGTGGGGCACCCTCAGTTTCTCCGCATAGTCATACAGCGAGAGAAGGGAAATCTCTCTGGATTCGAACCCGTACTGTGCGCTTCAGAAGGGGGAAATTTATCTACTACGTCACGAGTCAGCCCATACTAGGCAAGGCTGAAAATACCCTAATATACCTCCCAGAGGACAGATCAGTATACGGCTATGGTGTAGGCCCATTCCAGCGCAGTGGACAATGTTTGACCTAATGGGAAACCGACTCATGGATGGGGTGTGGCCGCTTGTTTTCTTCATCTCAAGCTGTGGAACACGATGGGAGGGGTCTCGAGACCATGCAATGTTTTTTTTAAGTGCTGATGGCGCATGCGCACTGGGTAAGTAGCGCTGTGGTAGACGTTTTGGGTCTAGGTGGACTCATAGTGGCCCGATTGGTATGTCATCGTGAAGCAATCGTAGGGGAGCGTCCAACTGGATGGGTCTGGGGTTGAACCGACGTCATTCTGCGCATGCCCAGTGGAAAAAGGGCATAGGAGTGGACATTTTGAGGTCGAGATGGACCCATAGTGGTCCGATTGGCTCGCGGGAGGTCTTATTTTTAAGTTCACTTGGGGTAGCGTCAGACTGGACTAGTGTCTAGTCCGGTTTCATCATTCTGCGCATGCGCAGTCTGGCCGTAGTAAGTAAAGTGGTCATTCTTGCGGGGCGTGGGGGTCTGTTGAGTGAATGAGGGACCATTCGTGGACCGAATGCATCGTGTGAGGTGTCATCTTGTAGCCCTCGTGGTGTAGACCACGACTTGAGGGATGTCCACGTCATCTGTGACATTATTGGTGACGTCAACAGTAAGAGTAGCAGCGAAAGTGGGCGTTTTGGGAGTGTGAAGGAAGGTATTTGGGGTAGAGATGAACCATCCGTGGTCCGAATGCGTCGTGTTAGGTGTCAAAGGTAAGCTTTCGTGGCGAAGACCAGGACTTGAGGGATTTTCCCTTCATCTGTGACGTCATATGTTACGTCATCAGTAGGAGTAGTAGCCAAAGCGGACACTTTTGTTGTGTGAAGGGACGTGTTCGGGCAATCGAGGGACCATCCTTGGTCCGAATGGACCGTGTGGGGTAGCCTATTGTAGCTCGTGTGGAGTAGAGTCAGACTGGGGTGATTTTTTCTATTGAAAGTCACGTCAATTTGCGCATGCGCAGTTGGTTTGTAGTATAGAAAGATGGCTTTTGAATGGACGTTTTTGGGTAGAGATGGACCCTTCGTAGTCCGAATGGGTCGCTTGGGTTCTTATTTTGACTGGTGTGTAGTTCGTTTTCATCAATATGCGCATGCGCAATCTGACAGTAGTATAGAAAGCGAGCATTTGAGGTGGAA
The DNA here is from genome assembly GCA_036873755.1 of Hanleya hanleyi. Classification (NCBI taxonomy): domain Eukaryota; kingdom Metazoa; phylum Mollusca; class Polyplacophora; order Lepidopleurida; family Hanleyidae; genus Hanleya; species Hanleya hanleyi. The sequence continues at coordinate 27,087 of JAVTVY010013118.1, read as the reverse complement.
GTTTGGTGGGAAATTTAGTGGTACGACGTCGTACTTCATAATCTCCACATAAACAGCTGCAATAAAAGCGCAGCTGAGATACTAAGGCTACGTTCGAGAATCCTCCATATTCTCGCGTCTGAATGTTAGGTGCCGAGGGATGCTTTCCTAAAGAGTCATATGGGTGCTTTTTAGTCACCAGACATCGTCAATTTTTCTCACCTCTTGCATCTCGCTCCAATTTGGGGTCGAGGTGAGTCATCCATGGTCCAAATATACCATGTGGGGTGGGGTGCTCTTGTGGTGTAGAATACGACTTGAGGGATGTCCACGTCAGCCGTGACATCATTGATCACGTCATCAGTAGTAGAGAAAGCCTCTCCTCGCCCATGGGGGTGACTCGTGGACCTTGCAGATGTATCACTCATTCGCCAGCATAACTGCGGTAAGACGGGCGTTGGGCAAACACCTCACTGACGTTGAGCACACCTCAATCGCTGACTCACACTCAATCACTCAATGACCGGCTCACCTTCACACACACATACGCACCCACGCTGATATTCCATCAGGAGCTTCAATATGATCCCATCTAACTCATGCTTATAATAGCACATCCAAAAATGTACTTTCTCTTCTACTACTGACGTCACAATGACGTCACTTTAAAGGGGGGGGGGGTAACTCTACTCATGTCCAACCCAACAACACCAGTATGCCTGAGTTCATAAGTTCTGGATACAATGTCCACGAGTCAACCCCTATGGGTTAGTGTATGGAGGTGTAGGCATGTCTCAAGTGTGCAATCGAGCGACGCTTTCTCCACTACTGATGACGTCACAAATGACGTTGACACCCTCAAGTCGTTTTCTACACCACAAGAGCTCCTCTCCCACATGGTATATTTGGACCATGGATGGCCAAATCGACCCCAAACTCCCACCTCAAATGCCGCTTTCTATATCACTGCCAGATTGGGCATGCTCAGAATGATAAAACCGGACTACAGACCAATCCAATCCGCCGCTACCCAAGAGTGTTTTAAAATAAGCCCACACACGACCCATTCGGACTATGAATGGTCCATCAGTAGTAGAGAAGGCGTATCACAGGGCTCCACTTGCCTCCCAAATCCACATAGCCTCCACTGGCTTCCCAAATCCACATAGCCTCCATCCATCGCAATCCACCATCACCCACCGAGCGCTGTCATACGTCATTATCAATTTCTATTTGTATAAATTATTGTGCCTGGATATTAATAAATTATATACGTTATAATTTACCTAAATATATATATATATATATATAGTATAGATCTACATATGATATTATTAATAAACCTTCCGAATTTATACGTTAATCGTTAATAACGATTAAAAAACACGACATATATTTTCGGTTTTATATCGCTTTTACAAAAAGATGTTATTTCGATATATATATATGTAGTACGGATTCATGTCAATAAATTCTCCGAATCTGTACGTTAATCGTTCATATATGAGTCCTATATTGTAGGCCCTATTAATTTTTACAAAAAGGCATTGCAATTAGTGTATGGTAACACTCGGCTAATAATGACGCGCTAAATATTGATTCGATGTACAGATAGGGGCGGTCGATGTTACATAATTGTATTGATTTTAGTACCTGTCGATGTGAACGTATACGGCTGTATAGTGGTAACAGCTGTGATAGAATAAATAGCGATGGCACGGTTTGAATATAGGAGGGCGTTTCTATAGCCTTCATGAGTTATTTCAACCAGTGTATGGTAACATTGGGTTTTGAATGTTTATACTTCTTATATTTACAGAACGATATCGATTGAGTTAGGGTATGTAATTAACGATCAACGTATAGTGGGAGTTGAAAGGGTATACCGTGAAATAAATCATTATTTGAGAACCGCTTGTCGAAATATATACGTCTAATAGTATTCGATTTATATCTTACTTCGGAATGGCGAATTTACTGAAAAATGCCATCGAACCTAAAGAATCGTCCGTAAGTATTACAATTTTATTACGACTTACTCACCGACAATTCTGATATGTTTAATCACACGACTTTGTCGATATAATGATGTACATAGTGAACGGCGTTGTAAATTATCTAAAATTCGATTATAGCCGAGTTCAGTATAATGATCGCTCACTTTTAATATCTCAATTGTATGTTTTTTACAGGATAATAACTCTGTATGGGCTGGATTCGTACGAGAAAATGCGGACATTTTAGGTAGTTCCGGTTGGCCCAGTTTGGAGAATGTATTTGTCATAGATGCGGTCGTTGAAACACGAACGGTTTATAATGATGATGACTGGAATTCGGGTATAAGAAGTCCGACAACCATTCTCCTAAATGATTCCCCTTCACTTCCGGAGATTAAAACACGCAAATGTGTGGAAGAATTATCCCGTTTATTCTCGCCCAGAGTTTGCAAAAACTGTAACCAGTCATTAGATGTCGAAGTTTGCGCATGTTTCGCCCGGCAGGTGTCATTCGGGATTGTTATTTGTCCAACCTGTTGTAGTTGTGAGTTTTGTGGTTATTGGCGAATGAAACTTTCCAAATAATCAAAACCAATAATAACAATAAAGAGTTGCTACACCTATCTATGGATGGTATATTTATTATCACTGGATACCCGTTGTAACCGACTATCGTCCATATAAAGTCATATCGAAACGACTCTGGACGGTGGCTGAAAGAAAGAAGAGCACAACTTCGGTTGTTAAAGTTCAAAGTATATATTTATTTATACAAATTAATTTAGTAATGACAGTTTCAAAACGAAAATACAAACTGAGCAATCCTAATACCCAAACGCCAATTTCAGTTCCATAACCCTGTGGAAGTTACAAGCGTCTAGTCCGTCATTCATAATCCAGCCGTCGTCCATTAGAGAATATCCGCGTCCATAATCCAAAGATCTATTCCATTTCCATATAACAGTATTAGCACCAAATTCAAAAAGACAAAAGTATACATAAACATAGGCTTGTTTCCTGCAAGAGAGAAGCGGTCAACAATTTTGAGCTGGGGGCATATCGATAACGAATGCAACGGTACGCCCTGGTGGCGAAATCAACTAATCAAAGGATTTGATCGGTTGTCTTGTGTACTCGCGCGGTAAAAGTCTGTTTATTAAGAATTTACGCATCTCAACGGCAGACTCTTCCGCTTCATCGTTTGATAAGTCGTCTTCCTCACGCATCCGTTTCTTAGTCGCCATTACTTTCTGATGAATCGGGTGCTTCCGTAGTTTTCTCCATAACCTTAAATTACAGACGTAGATATTTCGGAACCTTGTCTGTATTCTGGGGAAAAGCTTGTCATATGCCATCTGATGCGCAGTTGGTTCATCCATTCCGTCTTCTTCGTAAACTTCCGCAAGGTCGTTTATATCAGATTCATGATCATCAATCGCTTTATCCCCGAAGAGATCCCACAAACACACGTCATTCTCGACATCATCGTTATCATCAGCATCGTTATCATCATCATCATCATCATCATCATCATCATCCGTAACTTCTCCGTCATCATCATCATCGTCACCATTACCTTCATCATCACCATCATTGTCATCATCATTATCATCATCATCATCGGCGCCAGTAGCGTCGGTATCATTTTGATCACTATGGTAGCCAAAAGTTTGATCTGAAGGACATTTATTTTTACCATTATTACCGGAACTGGAAAATTCGTCCCTATGGACAATACTTCCGCCCGCATGGTAATACGGCCTTCCACATGCCGTAGGGTCGCTCACCGTCATCGTATAGGGTTGCTCTACTCTACTTGTTGGACCTATAGCGGGGCTCGGTGGTGTCTCTTGGTTGTGTTTGCATTGAATGTGTCTGAGCATACTATCGCGACGAGAGAAGATTCTCTGACAGAACGTACACGCACACGACATGTTGATCAGTCGACCGATACATATGGACTGATGAGGGACCCGTGTTCATTCCTATATGTACAGTCACCACCACCACCACCACCACCACCACCAGGAGAGGATCGAAAAGGTCACGAAAGTCCATGAAAAGTCCTATATGTAGAGACACCACCACCACCACCGGGAGAGGACCCAAAAGGTCACGAAAGTTCATATAAAGTCCTATATGTACAGACACCACCACCACCACCGAGAGAGGATCCAACAACAGTAATACTATCTCAAATACCCTAAATATTTGCGGAAGTCATAAACGATCCTCGCTCGAAATTTAAACTGCGACCTGGTGGGGAAAACTGTGACTGGTCTCGATCCGTATACACTGCATAGTCTGGTTAGGAAGTGTTTTCCTAAAATAAGGGTAGACGCACTTTTACAATGGCGGATATTAATAATAGTGCGGGTGTTACTATCGGGTCACGTGACAGTCCGGAGTTATCGCCCTCAGTCACAGTTTTTCCCACCAGGTCGCAGTTTAAATTTCGAGCGAGGATCGTTTATGACTTCCGCAAATATTTAGGGTATTTGAGATAGTATTACTGTTGTTGGATCCTCCCTCGGTGGTGGTGGTGGTGTCTGTACATATAGGACTTTATATGAACTTTCGTGACCTTTTGGGTCCTCTCCCGGTGGTGGTGGTGGTGGTGTCTGTACATATAGGACTTTTCATGGACTTTCGTGACCTTTTCGATCCTCTCCTGGTGGTGGTGGTGGTGACTGTACATATAGGAATGAACACGGGTCCCTCATCAGTCCATATGTATCGGTCGACTGATCAACATGTCGTGTACGTGTACGTTCTGTCAGAGAATCTTCTCTCGTCGCGATAGTATGCTCAGACACATTCAATGCAAACACAACCAAGAGACACCACCGAGCCCCGCTATAGGTCCAACAAGTAGAGTAGAGCAACCCTATACGATGACGGTGAATGACCCTACGGCATGTGGAAGGCCGTATTACCATGCGGGTGGAAGTATTGTCCATGGGGACGAATTTTCCAGTTCCGGTAGTAATGGTAAAAATAAATGTCCTTCAGATCAAACTTTTGGCTACCATAGTGATCAAAATGATACCGACGCTACTGGCGCCGATGATGATGATGATAATGATGATGACAATGATGGTGATGATGAAGGTAATGGTGACGATGATGATGATGACGGAGAAGTTACGGATGATGATGATGATGATGATGATGATGATGATGATAACGATGCTGATGATAACGATGATGTCGAGAATGACGTGTGTTTGTGGGATCTCTTCGGGGATAAAGCGATTGATGATCATGAATCTGGAAGACGGAATGGATGAACCAACTGCGCATCAGATGGCATATGACAAGCTTTTACCCAGAATACAGACAAGGTTCCGAAATATCTACGTCTGTAATTTAAGGTTATGGAGAAAACTACGGAAGCACCCGATTCATCAGAAAGTAATGGCGACTAAGAAACGGATGCGTGAGGAAGACGACTTATCAAACGATGAAGCGGAAGAGTCTGCCGTTGAGATGCGTAAATTCTTAATAAACAGACTTTTACCGCGCGAGTACACAAGACAACCGATCAAATCCTTTGATTAGTTGATTTCGCCACCAGGGCGTACCGTTGCATTCGTTATCGATATACCCTCAGCTCTTCCACAGGGTTATGGAACTGAAATTGACGTTTGGGTATTAGGATTGCTCAGTTTGTATTTTCGTTTTGAAACTGTCATTACTAAATTAATTTGTATAAATAAATATATACTTTGAACTTTAACAACCGAAGTTGTGTTCTTCTTTCTTTCAGCCACCGTCCAGAGTCGTTTCGATATGACTTTATATGGACGATAGTCGGTTACAACGGGTATCCAGTGATAATAAATATACCATCCATAGATAGGTGTAGCAATTCTTTATTGTTATTATTGGTTTTGATTATTTGGAAAGTTTCATTCGCCAATAACCACAAAACTCACAACTACAACAGGTTGGACAAATAACAATCCCGAATGACACCTGCCGGGCGAAACATGCGCAATCTCGGCATAAACTAACTCGACATTTTCCACAAACTTCGACACCTAATGACTGGTTACAGTTTTTGCAAACTCTGGGCGAGAATAAACGGGATAATTCTTCCACACATTTGCGTGTTTTAATCTCCGGAAGTGAAGGGGAATCATTTAGGAGAATGGTTGTCGGACTTCTTATACCCGCATTCCAGTCATCATCATTATAAACCGTTCGTGTTTCAACGACCGCATCTATGACAAATACATTCTCCAAACTGGGCCAACCGGAACTACCTAAAATGTCCGCATTTTCTCGTACGAATCCAGCCCATACAGAGTTATTATCCTGTAAAAAACATACAATTGAGATATTAAAAGTGAGCGATCATTATATTGAACTCGGCTATAATCGAATTTTAGATGATTTACAACGCCGTTCACTATGTACATCATTATATCGTCAAAGTCGTGTGATTAAACATATCAGAATTGTCGGTGAGTAAGTCGTAATAAAATTGTAATACTTACGGACGATTCTTTAGTTTCGATGGTATTTTTCAGTAAATTCGCCATCCCGAAGTAAGATATAAATCGAATACTATTAGACGTATATATTTCGACAAGCGGTTCTCAAATAATGATTTATTTCACGGTATACCCTTTCAACTCCCACTATACGTTGATCGTTAATTACATACCTTAACTCAATCGATATCGTTCTGTAAATATAAGACGTATAAACATTCAAAACCCAATGTTACCATACACTGATTGAAATAACTCATGAAGGCTATAATTGAAACGCCCTCCTATATTCAAACCGTGCCATCGCTATTTATTCTATCACAGCGTGACTGAGATACATCATTCTTTAGATGACGACTTTACAACGAATATTATGGATTAAGAATACTGATCAGCGATACGGATTTGATATTTTTGGAACATCATGATGTCTTGCCGGCATCATTGAAAACTGTTGACCGCTTCTCTCTTGCAGGAAACAAGCCTATGTTTATGTATACTATGATTGTCTTTTTGAATTTGGTGCTAATACTGTTATATGGAAAATGGAATAGGTCTTTGGATTATGGACGCGGATATTCTCTAATGGACGACGGCTGGATTATGAATGACGGACTAGACGCTTGTAATCGACCGCCCCTATCTGTACATCGAATCAATATTTACCGCGTCATTATTAGCCGAGTGTTACCATACACTAATTGCAATGCCTTTTTGTAAAAATTAATAGGGCCTACAATATAGGACTCATATATGAACGATTAACGTACAGATTCGGAGAATTTATTGACCTGAATCCGTACTACATATATATATATCGAAATAACATCTTTTTGTAAAAGCGATATAAAACCTAAAATATATGTCGTGGTTTTTAATCGTTATTAACGATTAACGTATAAATTCGGAAGGTTTATTAATAATATCATATGTAGATCTATACTATATATATATATATATATTTAGGTAAATTATAACGTATATAATTTATTAATATCCAGGCACAATAATTTATACAAATAGAAATTGATAATGACGTATGACAGCGCTCGGTGGGTGATGGTGGATTGCGATGGATGGAGGCTATGTGGATTTGGGAGGCCAGTGGAGGCTATGTGGATTTGGGAGGCAAGTGGAGCCCTGTGATACGCCTTCTCTACTACTTCCATCTCTACCCCAAAACGTCCATTCAAATGCCATCTTTCTATACTATATCCCACTGCGCATGCGCAGATTGACGTGACTTAAAAAATAAACATCTCACCCCACGAGAACTACAATAGGATACCCCACACGGTTCCTCAACCACTCATACACGCCTCCACGTACCCCCCCAAATGCCCGTTTTCGCTACCACTCCTACTGATGATGTCACCAATGACGTTACAGATGACATGAACATCCCTCATTTCGTGGTCTGCATCACGAGAGCTCCACACCCTACACACTATATTTGGATGAGATATATCCCTCTATCGCTCAAACAGACCCCTGCGCACCACCAACATGTCCGGTTTCCATACTACTACCAGATTGCGCATGCGCAGAATGGTGACAATGGACTACACTACCACAAGGGAGCTTCAAAATAAGTCCTCATATGGCCCAATCGGACCAATATGGTCTATCTCTACCCCCCAAACATCCATTCAAATACCTTTTTTCTACTACGCATGCGCAGATGGACGGCATTTCTGTCCCACACCCATCTTAATTGTGATGACACTATTGTCCTATATGTTATGGTTTAAAACAGTAACATTGTCAAAAACCTATGATGTGAAGCCCGAGTCTTTCTATCACCCTTTGATAGCTATCTTTCCAGTAATTAAACAATACGTACCTTTGCAAAATTCAACTGAATTCAAATTTGAAAATTACGTGGTGAGATTGCCTGGAAAATTCAGAATTGCTATTTGTAAATTCTGAACATCTAACCACTGCCTACCAAATGAACGAGGTCGTTATGATAACACTTTTTTAGATTCACGTGTCTGTAAATTTTGCAACACAGAGAAGATTGGTGACGAATTTCACCCTATAAAACACTGAAGACAGCGCACAAGACACAGACAAGACGCTTACATGGTGCAATAAAGACAAGTGATATTACACTGCTAGACATCACATTATCAAGTTCCTGTTGCTTCTCAGCAAAATGCATTGAAGCAACAGGAACCTGAACCCACCCAACCACCCGCGTCTTAAGTATATACCCAAGTCTTAAGTATATACCCAAGTATTATTTAACATACATGTATATCACCAAGTTGAAATTTTCCAGTATTCTTAATGCTGAGAGATTTTGTTATCGACAACTGATTGATTTAGTCAGAATTATTGAGGTTGGAGATTCAAAATTTGATCCTTTATTTTTTTTCCTGTTTAGTTTTAATTTTGCGTCCAACGTCATTTGTCGTCCTCCATATTTTGTAATCAAATTCTGATCCTGTGATACAATTATATATACCGGTATTTAATATGTTAAGTTTCTGTGATACAGTATGATATGTAATACTATGCTTGGTTTCTTTGAAACACTTATTGTATGTTTTCCAATCTTATGTAAAATTTCCGGCCATATTATTATTGTATAGCAGATGTGATTGATATGAAGAATTTGGCAAATCTCCACATTCGTATATCCGACGTTAAAATACCGACGGATGACGTTGTCTTCTGTAATAAAATCGAGCATAAATGAACTATACTTTGAATCAAGAAAATAAGCGATATTGACTGTATCGAGTGACGAAATGGTTCCGGTAATAAAGAAAGACTGGTCATGTGCTCGTGTATCTGAACACATACAAACTTTATTCATCATGTAAAGCATTCCGACGAGAAAGGCGACTATACTCTGGTCTCGGCATTGGTAAATAAAATAATGCAAATGGCGGCCTGACCTCGCTTTCATCGGGTCATGCGCAGTGGCATTTGTTTTGACTTCGCGCTTCGCATCCTGCCTTCGTGTTTGGACTTCGCGCTTCGCATCCTGCCTTCGCACTTCGCATCCTGCCTTCGTGTTTGGACTTCGCGCTTCGCATCCTGCCTTCGCGCTTCGCATCCTGCCTTCGTGTTTGGACTTCGCACTTCGCATCCTGCCTTCGCATTTCGCATCCTGCCTTCGCACTTCGCATCCTGCCTTCGTGTTTGGACTTCGCGCTTCGCATCCTGCCTTCGCACTTCGCATCCCGCCTTCGTGTTTGGACTTCGCACTTCGCATCCTGCCTTCGCGTTTCACATCCTGCCTTCGTGTTTGGACTTCGCGCTTCGCATCCTGCCTTCGCGCTTCGCATCCTGCCTTCGCATTTCGCATCCTGCCTTCGCACTTCGCATCCTGCCTTCATGCCTGAGACAAGGCAGCGATGTCCCTTATCGGCCACCATAGTTAACAGCACGTACTGCACTTATGATGTTTCCAGCGAGTATCTTTGTGCCCGCAGCAGACAGGTGGAGTTTATCAGTCATGAAAAATCTTTCATTTACACAGCCTCGGGATGACAAGTTGTTGTGATCGATAAAGGAGATATTCACATCGTTGATAAATTTTTCTTCAAAGATAGAGTTCAGAAGAGAGCGACTGACATCAAGTTTCCTTTACCCTACAGGTGCCAGCTTAGAGATGAAGAAAGATGCTCCTGAGTAGGCCGCTGTTAGGCTGTCTATCTGGCTGATGTATTTTCTACAGATTCTCCATTGCGCAAGTTATTTATGGCAGTATGGAGGACAGCTGTATCCCCATACATAAAGCCAGCATCTGCAAGAGAGGCCGATATATCCTCAATCTTTGAGTTGGGGATTCCACACTTTTACTGATAAAGAGAAGTTTCACATGTTTGGTAATTGAACTACCAGTAATAATCACCTTGCGGTTCCCACTGATCTTTGGTTTTTCGTGTACTCTCCCAGCAAGTACTTGATGTACTGCTTGCACTGGATGGGACGTATCTTTACAAGTAGCAGCCACGCTCATATGCATGTTCTGGGGTAAATTGGCTGATGTTTCCACTGGCCCAGTTCCTATGCTGCCAATACATGTATCTGCGGACACGGTTTGGTTTCTACTATTTGCTGATTTTTCGGATGGTACCGGTGTTTCTGCCTCTTGTGCTAAGGCTAAGAGCGAGAAACGTGAAGGGGTTGCCAAGCTCAGTGGTGTAGTAACTGCAGCATATGACCTAGCGCTGTTCTTGGGGAATATGAACACTTCATCCGTGGATGGATTTTGCAGGGGGAGGCTTTGTCGTAGCGCAGTGAGCCGTTGTTTACTCGCGTCATCATTTTTTTTCTTCAGGTGGGTGATAATTTGAGTATTTAACTCCCCTTTCAAATCTGTCAGAGTATCCTGTGTCTTAGCTTCTAATTGATGTAGAACGGTAGCTCCACTGCATGTATTCTCCACTGGTTTTGGGATTTTTTTCTGCAGGCTCTGGAGGGTTTCCTCCGTCATCATTGCAGTGTTGTTAATCAGTTTGGAGCAATCCGTCATGTAAGGAACATACAATAAGAAGTGAAAAGGGCCAAGTATGTTGCACGCAAAGTGTTGCTCATTGGCGTTGTCTTACATGATGGGTCTACCCAGTTTGGGTAGGCCGGCCACTATATCTTGAATGACGGATTGAGAGGTTTTAAGTTCATGCACATCACTTGCAATCACGCGGCAGTATTGGGATACATTTTCGATTGCCTCAAGTACAGCATTAGTGGTTGATTTTTCACATTTAAATTTCCTAGTGGAGTTAAAATATTTGGATAGCTCATATGCGGGTAAGCTAGTACACAAGTAATGGATCCAAGAGTCACAAAATTCACATTGTATCATTGTGATGTCTTCTGGTTTAGAGCATATCTGACATAACACTGTTGCCTGGTTGGTATGTAGGTCGACATGCAGTGTCACTTCCAGTTTGGGGAGGTTTTTGTTGCTGGGCGCCGCCATCTTGTTTTTCCCAGCTGGCGTTAGGTACAGAGTCATTTTTTGCATGAAATACTTCGAAATTGACAAAGCCAGCAGAGGACATATCTCTTTTGCTTCGTCGTAAGACTTGCATTTTTGGTGTCGGCTGTGGTTAAAGTCAGAGACATCTTCCTTACACCTGTCCCAGTTTGTAAAAATCCCGCACTGATTTCCCTTCGTCACTACATAGTAGGTCGGGGGTTTCGACTTACCCGTCATTGTTATTAGGTGAAAGCACGGGCTAAATGTCTAGATTTGATATGGAAGCGATACCCAATAAGTTATTACTGATTATGCGTGTAGAATAATCAGCCCGACACCCAGTCCGATGCGTATTTTCCACTCAAAATTGGGAGAGCACAATCGGCAAGTCTGCATCGACGGCCATTATACATCCAACTTAATTCCGAGCATCAAGATAATGTTGAACATTGTGCTCCTCCTATATGAGTCAACTCTGTTTACACTTGTAACAGTTATTGGAATAAAATGGCCGGTAACATTTTCCCAACTTCCTCTTCCATGTGGTTATAATCGAAACAAGATACATGTAAAAATCTGGGATCCAACTGAATTTGGAGAATATTAATTGGCATCTCTCTCAGTTACATACGGTACGCGTGACCGGATGTTGACCATTCAATTTGAGAAACTGAACTGGAGGCACCTGATTGTATAGTTTTGATAATAAAGATGAACCCTGATTGTTTTGTATTTGCAAGAATGTGTTTGTTATGCTGATTGGACTCGTCGTCACAGAATACTATTAGGCATGATGGATGGATGGATGGATGGGTATAATTGGGCACTCCATCGCACCGCATATAGAATTTGCAGAACATTCTGGAAATTAATCAACCAAAAGGAGATTCTTGACAAATTCAAAATATACTTTCTCTTGATATATACGCTTGTCCCATTGATGAGTTATTAATAATACGTTTGCACATTTATGACACTTGTACATTGTGAAGACCAACGTATTTGCGAGAGCATTGTTATAGTGTGATTTTCTCTGAGTTTTTGTTAATTGAACGGCTTAGTCAAACAGTCACGTAATCCTTCAATATTCTCCGCCTATCGTAAATATTGTTCCCTTGTTCTCGTGCTAATCAAGTATAAGAGTAGTAGTATTAACGGATTACAGGTCATATTTTGACGAGTGCGCAGGTGTTTCTGCGCAGATTTGCGGAGGAAGTGCGGATGGGTTTCCCAGTGGGGGATTCCCCAGTGGGGGTTTCCCAATGACGATCACGTGATCAAGGCATGTCTAGACTTGTTCTGGGTTGTACAGTTCTGCCATGCGGAGGATGGGTACTAGTATTTCGCTGACGTCCTAGTAATAAACATAATCTATAGGTGTTGTACCATGTTAATAGGATCAGTCTAGCATCTGTACCACCCTAGGGTCGACTGTTTATTGTCCCGTGTATCTCCGCAGAAAATCAACAAACAAAATGGCGGCTCCAGGATGGTGTGGGGACGCCCTTCCCACATCACGGCGTCGACCGTAGCGCCATCTGCACACACTGACGCAAGGGAGACAACTCGTGTGGACCAACCGTGTGGAAATAGCCGTGTTGGAGCTAGGGGAGCCACTAATGGACCAATGGGGTCGAGTGAGGTATCAAAGTGAAGCTTAGGTGAAGGGGCATCTAATGGGCTGGGTGTGGGATTGAAATATCGGCATTGTGCGCATGCGCGGTGGCCCAAGGGTATGGAAATAGCCGTTTTGGAGCTAGGGGAGCCCCTAATGGTCGAATGGGGTCGAGTGAGGTATCAAAGTGAAGCCTAGGTGAAGGGGTATTTGATGGCTGGGTGGGTGCATGTAAAATTTTTCCTGAAAAAAAAAATACGGAACACGGACTTTATCGAAAAACCTGGGAAAATGCCTGGTCGCCGGGCTTAACGGGGCTTGTCTATCAATAGAGTTATCTCCCCCTAGTTCCAGGGTGGGTGTATGTAAAATTTTTCCTGAAAAAATACGGAATACGGACTTTATCCTAAATTACGGGAAAATGCCTATATGGGGTATGGGGGGTATAGGACCATCCTGGGAAACGTACTTCTATACATTTGCGGTAGGGTTGTGGGGTCTCGTTTTACTCGTCTCGTCATTTAGAACATGATAAGAAGTGTCCCCGTGCGAATCGGTGAAATTTTTGAAAAAAGTCACCGAACCCCATATAGTCCCATACTGGGTATAGGATCAATGTTTGTCCCCCTGGGAAACGTACTTCTATACATTTGCGGTAGGGTTGTGGGGTCTCGTTTTACTCGTCTCGTCATTTAGAACACGATAGGAAGTGTTGCCGAGCGAATCGGTGAAATTTTTGAAAAAGTACGATATAGCCCCATATGTGTGTAGTTTCGCCCGGTTATAGGATCAATGTTTGTCCCCTGAAACCTACTCTCATTACTGATTAATGAGGTCTCGTTTTACTCGTCTCATCATTTAGAACACGATAGGAAGTGTTGCGGAGCGAATCGGTGAAATTTTTGAAAAAAGTCACCAAGGCCTGGGTAGGCCCATAGGCCTATACTGCATGGCTATGGGTGTATAGGCCCATACGGGGTGGACATGTTGGAGTCTAGGTGGGCCACTCATGGTCCAATGGGGTCGAGTGAGGTCTTATTTTGAAGCTCTCGTGGAGGAGCACTTGACTACGCTAATGGTTCGTCCGTGTTCAATAGTCTGCGCATGCGCAGTCTGGCCCGTAGTATAGAAACCAGGCATTTTGGGTGCTATGTAGGGGTGTGTTTGGGGTAGAGATGGGCTATTCACGGTTCGAATGGGTCGTGTGAGGTGTCAAAGTGAAGCTTGTGTGGGGTAGAGTCAGAATGGTGTGTTTTTGAATGCAAGTCGCGTTAATCTGCGCATGCGCAGTTGGTTGTAGTAAGTAAAGTGGCCATTTTGGGGCGGTACATGAAGGTATTTGGGGTCGAGATGGACTATTCACGGTTCGAATGCGTCGTGTGAGGTGTCATCTTGTAGTTCTCGGGGTGTACATTCCGATTTAAGGGCTGTTCACGTCATCTGTGACGTCATCGGTGACGTCATCGGTACGAGTAGTAGCGAAAGTGGCCATTTTCAGGCAGTACATGAAGGTATTTGGGGTCGAGATGGGTTATTCACGGTTCGAATGCGTCGTGTAAGGTGTCATGTTGTAGCTCTCGGGGTGTACATCTCCATTTTGGGGGTGTTCGCTTCATCTGTGGCGTCATCGGTGACGTCATCGGTACGAGTAGTAGCGAAAGTGCACATTTTGGGGCAGTGCAGGTAGGTGTTTGGGATAGAGAGGGACCATCCTTGGTGCGAATGGGTCGTGTGTGGTGTCAAAGTGAAGCTTGTGTGGGGTAGAGTCAGAATGGTGTGTTTTTGAATGCAAGTCGCGTTAATCTGCGCATGCGCAGTTGGTTGTAGTAAGTAAAGTGGCCATTTTGGGGCAGTACATGAAGGTATTTGGGGTCGAGATGGGCTATTCACGGTTCGAATGCGTCGTGTGAGGTGTCATCTGGTAGCTCTCGGGGTGTAGACCCCGATTTGAGGGCTGTTCACGTCACCTGTGACGTCATCGGTGACGTCATCAGTACGAGTAGTAAGTAAAGTGGGTATTTTGGGGCAGTGAAAGGAAGGTATTTGGTGTAGAGATGCTCCATCCTTGGTTCGAATGCGTCGTGTAAGGTGTCATGTTGTAGCTCTCGGGGTGTACATCGCCATTTTAGGGATGTTCGCTTCATCTGTGACGTCATCGGTGACGTCATCGGTACGAGTATTAGCGAAAGTGCACATTTTGGGGCAGTGCAGGTAGGTGTTTGGGATAGAGAGGGACCATCCTTGGTCCGAATGCGTCGTGTGAGGTGTCATGTTGTAGCTCTCGGGGTGTACATCTTCATTTTAGGGATGTCCGCGTCATCAGTGACGTCATCAGTACGAGTAGTAGCGAAAGTGGGCATTTTGGGGCAGTGAAGGAAGGTGTTTGGGGTAGAGAGGGACCATCCTTGGTCCGAATGGATCGTGTGAGGTGCCATTTTGTAGCGCTTAGGGTGTAGATTTCGATTTAAGGGATGTTCGCATCATCTGTGACGTCATTAGTGACGTCATCGGTACGAGTAGTAGCGAAAGTGGGCATTTTGGGGCAGTGAAGGATGGATTAGTAGTATGAAAGCGCATGTCGAGCCCCATTGACCTTGCGGCGCAATGCGCAATGAGAATGCATGTGTGTGTGTGTGTGTGTGTATGCGTCTGTGTGTGTGTGTGTGCGTGCATGTGTGTGTGTATGCGTCTGTGTGTGTGTGTATGCGTCTGTGTGTCTGTGCACGTGTGCTTGCGTGTACGTGTGTGTGTATGTGTGCTTGTGTGTCTGTGTGCATGTGTGCGTACGTGTGTGTGTGTGTATGCGTCTGATGCGTGTGTCTGTGTGTCTGGGTGCGTGTGTGCATGCGCCGAGTTCTAAGAGCCCCGGAGAGAGAACAACAACAACAAGGATGACACATGAGAGAACAACAAGAAGTTTTTGTCATATAGTTTATTATCCCCAAATTTTACATCATACCCAGGCTGGGGGAGCCGCCCTGGGTATGTTTAGTATGTTCGCATTCGAAATATCAAACACCGTGTTTTATTATTCAACGCATCGTCACATCAGGCACAAGTGTTTACTGAGCTCAAGTCACCGATCAGCATGTAGACATAGAGAGTATGTACGGCATGTTGTGGTATTCATCAGTGCATGGGTGACGCATTCACCCGATGGGTTGATTGGTCGTCTTGGTCACGAAAAACGTAACATTGGTTGCCCTCTTTACCACCCATTGTGTGTTGGGGCGTTGACGATGTGCCCATCTCAAGGCATCCAATTGTTCCACTTGGGCCAGCATCATCTCTAGCGACGCCCGGTGAATGATGGTAAACGGCAGGTCAAACACAAGGTTGTTGGCACTGGGGTAATAATACCGTAACTGGTCCGTCCTTTTGTGACGTAACATGTACCCGAAAGCGACATTCAATTTGAAGGCCGTAGTTTGATCTTCGAAGATGGCTTCCACGTAGCTGCGTAAACGGGTGAGTTTGGTCAGTGGGAAATTGTAGATATCTTGAATAGGGCGATGTTTGTGGAAACAGTACCGTGTCATGGACCAATGGCCCCGATCGTCGTCACTCACTGGATGGTTGTCCTGTAAGAGATCGCTGGGAACATTTATGGGCTCGACCATAAAATGTTCGATGTTGTCAGAGGAATGACTGGGAGCAGTAATGCTGGGGTCCGGCTGGATATCCAGGCTCTTCTGAACTGTGGGTATTGACAGACTCTCCGTCATCGCATCACCAGTGGCATTCGTCTCCGCGGGCTTATCTTCACTGGGTCTGATCTTCCACGGCTCCTCTTCAGTAGAAGGTTGTCGCTCATACCGTGGTGATGAACTATGAATCAAACGTTGGTGTCGCAGCAACTGACTGGGTCGTTTGAAAAGCCGACCACAATCCTCGCATGGACGCTTGGGTGGCCCATGAATTGAACGTTCATGGCGCAGTAAAACATCCTCCCGATTGAACGACCGTGCGCAGGTTGTACATGTATACCGTATGTGTGTATGCGTCTCTGTGTATGTGTGTGTGTGTGTACGTGTGTGTGTATGCCTGCGTATGCGTGTGTATGCATGTGTATGTATGTCTCTGTGTGTGTGTGTGTGTGCTTGTGAGTGTGTACGCGTGTGTGTATGCGTGCGTGTGTATATGCGTCTGGGTATACGTGTGTGTGCGTGTGCGTGTGTGTATGCATGTGTGTATGCATGTGTGTATGCATGTATGCCTCAGTGTGTGTGTGTGTAAGTGTGTGCTTGCGGGTGTATTTCTTAGATCGGAGCTCTTGGAGCTCAAAGCCTGTGGAGCTCAGAGCTCGGAAGTGACATTTGCATATGACCTCTGTGAGGCCACTTCCGCTTCCGTTCACGTGACCGGAACTGAGCTTTGACCCCGGCGCGCAAAGGTTTCCACAATGTTCATTCCTATATTTAAAGACTCTACCACCACCACACACACCACCACCGACTCCACCAACACCACCACCGCACACCACCAACACCACCACCAACGCCACCATCAACGCCACCAACGCCGCCACCGGGCGTCAACGCCCGGTGGTGGTGGTGGTGGTGGTGGCCGGAACTGACCTTTGACCCCGGCGCGCAAAGGTTTCCACCGCACGGTGGAAACCTTTACACTGCGCGCGCCGGGGTCAAAGGTCAGTTCCGGCCACCACCACCACCACCACCACCGGGCGTTGACGCCCGGTGGTGGCGTTGGTGGCGTTGGTGGTGGCGTTGGTGGCGTTGATGGTGGCGTTGGTGGCGTTGGTGGCGTTGGTGGTGGTGTTGGTGGTGTGCGGTGGTGGTGTTGGTGGAGTCGGTGGTGGTGTGTGTGTGGTGGTGGTAGAGTCTTTAAATATAGGAATGAACATTGTGGAAACCTTTGCGCGCCGGGGTCAAAGCTCAGTTCCAGTCACGTGAACGGAAGCGGAAGTGACCTCACAGAGGTCATATGCAAATGTCACTTCCGAGCTCTGAGCTCCACAGGCTTTGAGCTCCAAGAGCTCCGATCTAAGAAACACACTCGCAAGCACACACTTACACACACACAGAGGCATACATGCATACACACATGCATACACACACGCACACGCACACACACGTATACCCAGACGCATATACACACGCACGCATACACACACGCGTACACACTCACAAGCACACACACACACACAGAGACATACATACACATGCATACACACGCATACGCAGGCATACACACACACGTACACACACACACACATACACAGAGACGCATACACACATAGTCATACACACGCACACATATACGCGTGAACACACTGACAAGCACACACACACTTACACAAACACACACACACACACAGATGCATACAATCACATACTCACGCATATACACGCACAAGCACACGCCTACACACACATACACACGCACACAGACGTATACACACCTACACGCACACACGCGCATTCACGCACACCCACACACATACACAACACACACCTATGCATACACACACACATACCTACACACACACACACATGCATGCACACACACACAGACACATACACACAGACGCAGACACACAGGTAAACAGACACACACACACACACATGAGTGAGTGAGTGGTCATATTAGGTCGTTTGTACACCAGGTCATTGAGTGCACTTGACCTGCATCCTTTTCATGTTGTCGGATCATGTTTAGACATGTTGGGGTATGACGTCACTTTCGATGTGAATTGAAGGAAAGGAGATGGTACTGACCTGTTTGTGGGGGTTCGTTTGTGTGTGCTAAAAATAGATCACCAGCTAGCGTGCTATAAAAGGGAAGCGGCCTGGTCGTTTCATCAGACACTGTCAACCACCAAGATGTTCACTTGTACTACGTGCTCGAAAGCATTCACTCGTCTGCACGACTTGCGCCGCCATGAGGGTACCAAGCACGAAGGAACCGCCCGGCATAGCTGTACGATATGTACACTGTCGTTTCAGCGCCCAGATCATTTACAGCGCCACACACGTGCACGCCATGAAGTACCCAAGCGTCCATGCGAAGAATGTGGTCGGATTTTCAAACTGACCAGTCAGTTGCTGCGACACCAACGCACACGACACCCTGTTCTGCAGTCACGTTTGCAGGTAGAAGAGTCCGTAGGAACCAGTATCGAGAAAGCGGGAACTCCCACCCATCGCACCAGGGTTGAAGATGATGATGTCGCCCTAATTCAACAGTCAAATTCCGACGACAAGACATTGGGCCAGATTTTGCACGACGAGGAGAGCAAAATACACTTCGTGGACGAACCCATACATGTTCCTAGCGATCTGTTATACGAACACCATCCAGTGAGTGACATCTATCGGCGCCATTGGCACATGATCCAGCACTG
Source organism: Hanleya hanleyi (assembly GCA_036873755.1). Classification (NCBI taxonomy): domain Eukaryota; kingdom Metazoa; phylum Mollusca; class Polyplacophora; order Lepidopleurida; family Hanleyidae; genus Hanleya; species Hanleya hanleyi. The sequence goes on along the minus strand of JAVTVY010013118.1, from coordinate 7,691 downwards.
TTTCTACCGTCATCGCCCCATTCAAGATATCTACAATTTCCGACTGACCAACCTCACCCGCCTACGCAGCTACGTGAAAGCCATCTTCAACGATCAAACTATGGCCTTCAAGTTGAATCTGGCGTTTGGTTATGTGCTGCAGCATAAGGACACAGACCAAGCAGCCCGATATTTTTACCCGAGCAGTAACATCCAGGTATTTGACGAACCGTTTACCATCATTAACCGGGCGTCGCTAGAGGCAATGCTGGAGAAACTGGACACCGTGGATCCCTTGGAATGGGCCCAACAACAACGCCCCAACACACAATGGGTCGTAGAGAGGGTGACCAATGTCACGTTTTTCGTTACCAAGCTGACCGACCACCCCCATCGGGTGAATGTGCCACCCTTGCACTGATGAATACCATAGCATGTAATACATACTCTATATGTCTGGTCCTCGACTTGGGGTAGAGTGTGCTAAAAATAGATCACCAGCTAGCGTACTATAAAAGGGGAGCGGCCTGGTCGTTTCATCCGATTCTCTGTCAACCACCAAGATGTTCACTTGCACAACTTGGCAGAAGCTGTTTACTCGTCTAGATAATTTACGACGCCACGAGGCCTCCACCCACAACGATGCTCGGTATACATGTACAACCTGCGCACGGTCGTTCAATCGGGAGGATGTTTTACTGCGCCATGAACGCTCACTCCACGAGGGTGCGAAGGAACAATGTTATGAATGTGGTCGGCTTTTCAAACGACCCAGTCAGTTGCTGCGACACCAACGTGTGATTCATAGTTCATCACCACGGTATGAGCGACAACCTTCTACTGAAGAGGAGCCGTGGAAGGTCAGACCCAGTAAAGATAAGCCCGGGGAGACGAATGCCACTGGTGATGCGATGACGGAGAGTCTGTCAATACCCACAGTTCAGAAGAGCCTGGATATCCAGCCGGACCCCAGCATTACTGCTCCCAGTCATTCGCCTGACAACATCGAACATTTTATGGTCGAGCCCATAAATGTTCCCAGCGATCTCTTACAGGACAACCATCCAGTGAGTGACGACGATCGGGGCCATTGGTCCATGACACGGTACTGTTTCCACAAACATCGCCCTATTGAAGATATCTACAATTTCCCACTGACCAAACTCACCCGTTTACGCAGCTACGTGGAAGCCATCTTCGAAGATCAAACTACGGCCTTCAAATTGAATGTCGCTTTCGGGTACATCTTACGTCACAAAAAGACGGACCAGTTACCGTATTGTTACCCCAGTGCCAACAACCTTGTGTTTGACCTGCCGTTTACCAGAGATGATGCTGGCCCAAGTGGAACAATTGGATGCCTTGAGATGGGCACATCGTCAACGCCCCAACACACAATGGGTGGTAAAGAGGGTAACCAATGTTACGTTTTTCGTGACCAAGACGACCAATCAACCCATCGGGTGAATGCGTCACCCATGCACTGATGAATACCACAACATGCCGTACATACTCTCTATGTCTACATGCTGATCGTTGACTTGAGCTCAGTAAACATTTGTGCCTGATGTGACGATGCGTTGAATAATAAAACACGGTGTTTGATATTTCGAATGCGAACATACTAAACATACCCAGGGCGGCTCCCCCATCCTGGGTATGATGTAAAATTTGGGGATAATAAACTATATGACAAAAACTTCTTGTTGTTCTCTCATGTGTCATCCTTGTTGTTGTTGTTCTCTCTCCGGGGCTTTTAGAACTCGGCGCATGCACACACGCACCCAGACACACAGACGCATACACACACACACACACACACGCATCAGACGCATACACACGCACACACACACACACGTACGCACACATGCACACAGACACACACACATACACACACACGTACACGCAAGCACACGTGCACAGACACACAGACGCATACACACACACACAGACGCATACACACACACATGCACGCACACACACACACACACAGACGCATACACACACACACACATGCATTCTCATTGCGCATTGCGCCGCAAGGTCAATGGGGCTCGACATGCGCTTTCATACTACTAATCCATCCTTCACTGCCCCAAAATGCCCACTTTCGCTACTACTCGTACCGATGACGTCACTAATGACGTCACAGATGATGCGAACATCCCTTAAATCGGAATCTACACCCTAAGCGCTACAAAATGGCACCTCACACGATCCATTCGGACCAAGGATGGTCCCTCTCTACCCCAAACACCTTCCTTCACTGCCCCAAAATGCCCACTTTCGCTACTACTCGTACTGATGACGTCACTGATGACGTCACAGATGACGCGGACATCCCTAAAATGAAGATGTACACCCCGAGAGCTACAACATGACACCTCACACGACGCATTCGGACCAAGGATGGTCCCTCTCTATCCCAAACACCTACCTGCACTGCCCCAAAATGTGCACTTTCGCTACTACTCGTACCGATGACGTCACCGATGACGTCACAGATGAAGCGAACACCCCTAAAATGGCGATGTACACCCCGAGAGCTACAACACGGCACCTTACACGACGCATTCGGACCAAGGATGGAGCATCTCTACACCAAATACCTTCCTTTCACTGCCCCAAAATACCCACTTTACTTACTACTCGTACTGATGACGTCACCGATGACGTCACAGGTGACGTGAACAGCCCTCAAATCGGGGTCTACACCCCGAGAACTACAAGATGACACCTCACACGACGCATTCGAACCGTGAATAGCCCATCTCGACCCCAAATACCTTCATGTACTGCCCCAAAATGGCCACTTTACTTACTACAATCAACTGCGCATGCGCAGATTAACGCGACTTGCATTCAAAAACACACCATTCTGACTCTACCCCACACAAGCTTCACTTTGACACCTCACACGACCCATTCGAACCAAGGATGGTCCCTCTCTATCCCAAACACCTACCTGCACTGCCCCAAAATGTGCACTTTCGCTACTACTCGTACCGATGACGTCACCGATGACGTCACAGATGAAGCGAACATCCCTAAAATGGAGATGTACACCCCGAGAGCTACAACATGACACCTTACACGACGCATTCGAACCGTGAATAGCCCATCTCGACCCCAAATACCTTCATGTACTGCCCGAAAATGGCCACTTTCGCTACTACTCGTACCGATGACGTCACAGATGACGTGAACAGCCCTTAAATCGGAATGTACACCCCGAGAACTACAAGATGACACCTCACACGACGCATTCGAACCGTGAATAGCCCATCTCGACCCCAAATACCTTCATGTACTGCCCCAAAATGGCCACTTTACTTACTACAACCAACTGCGCATGCGCAGATTAACGCGACTTGCATTCAAAAACACACCATTCTGACTCTACCCCACACAAGCTTCACTTTGACACCTCACACGACCCATTCGAACCGTGAATAGCCCATCTCTACCCCAAACACACCCCTACATAGCACCCAAAATGCCTGGTTTCTATACTACGGGCCAGACTGCGCATGCGCAGACTATTGAACACGGACGAACCATTAGTGTAGTCAAGTGCTCCTCCACGAGAGCTTCAAAATAAGACCTCACTCGACCCCATTGGACCATTAGGGACTCACCTAGACTCCAACATGTCCACCCCGTATGGGCCTATACACCCATAGCCATGCAGTATAGGCCTCGGTGACTTTTTTCAAAAATTTCACCGATTCGCTCCGCAACACTTCCTATCGTGTTCTAAATGACGAGACGAGTAAAACGAGACCCCACAACCCTACCGCAAATGTATAGAAGTAGGTTTCCCAGGGGGACAAACATTGATCCTATACCCCAGTATGGAACTATATGGGGCTATATCGTACTTTTTCAAAAATTTCACCGATTCGCACGGGAACACTTCCTATCATGTTCTAAATGACGGGACGAGTAAAACGAGACCCCACAACCATACCGCAAATGTATAGAAGTACGTTTCCCAGGGGGACAAACATTGATCCTATACCCCAGTATGGGACTATATGAGGCTCGGTGACTTTTTTCAAAAATTTCACCGATTCGCACGGGGACACTTCTTATCATGTTCTAAATGATGAGACGAGTAAAACGAGACCCCACAACCCTACCGCAAATGTATAGAAGTACGTTTCCCAGGATGGTCCTATACCTCCCATACCCCATATAGGCATTTTTCCGTAATTTAGGATAAAGTCCGTATTCCGTATTTTTTCAGGAAAATTTTTACATACACCCACCCTGGAACTAGGGGGAGATAACTCTATTGATAGACAAGCCCCGTTAAGCCCGGCGACCTATATACCCCTCATACCCCATATAGGCATTTTCCCAGGTTTTTCGATAAAGTCCGTGTTCCGTATTTTTTTTTTCAGGAAAAATTTTACATGCACCCACCCAGCCATCAAATACCCCTTCACCTAGGCTTCACTTTGATACCTCACTCAACCCCATTCGACCATTAGGGGCTCCCCTAGCTCCAAAACGGCTATTTCCATATCCTTCGGCCACCGCGCATGCGCACAATGCCGATATTTCAATCCCACACCCAGCCCATTAGATGCCCCTTCACCTAAGCTTCACTTTGATACCTCACTCGACCCCATTGGTCCATTAGTGGCTCCCCTAGCTCCAACACGGCTATTTCCACACGGTTGGTCCACACGAGTTGTCTCCCTTGCGTCAGTGTGTGCAGATGGCGCTACGGTCGACGCCGTGATGTGGGAAGGGCGTCCCCACACCATCCTGGAGCCGCCATTTTGTTTGTTGATTTTCTGCGGAGATACACAGCACAATAAACACTCGACCCTAGGGTGGTACAGATGCTAGACTGATCCTATTAACATGGTACAACACCTATAGATTATGTTTATTACTAGGACGTCAGCGAAATACTAGTACCCATCCTCCGCATGGCAGAACTGTACAACCCAGAACAAGTCTAGACATGCCTTGATCACGTGATCGTCATTGGGAAACCCCCACTGGGGAATCCCCCACAGGGAAACCCCTCCGCACTTCCTCCGCAAATCTGCGCAGAAACACCTGCGCACTCGTCAAAATATGACCTGTAATCCGTTAATACTACTACTTATAAGTATAAGCTGTTCAATTATTAGGTCACAACCCTGTTTTGATTGCCATTCAAAAATCAGTTGTATTGTTCCGTTTAACATGTCTGTATTTGTCATATATATGTTTATTGTCTTGTTGCCGATCACCTAGCGACTTGTTGCGTCCCAACATGGATTTTGCGGCATAAAAGTCAGTGATCGAGAGTGGAGGGGCAGAAACCCAGAGGTTCGGAACTCGAATCCTGAAGGACAGCTTTTGGAATTGCCAAAACTGGGCTGCTCGTGTAAAATCGTTTGTACTGTGTAATGTTTATTGAATAGAAAAAGTGTCGACCAAAAACCATATACAGCGTTCGTCTTCATTCAACTCCATCCGAAATTCCAACCTTTATTAGCATCCCGAACAGCGTGTTTGTGAATTAGGGCTTCACAATGATTGTAAGCAGCTAAACCAGTCTATCGATGTGATAGACAAGGAACGCTAAGAACCAAGGGAATGATGTACAGCTAGCCTGTACAACTAGCATAGGTCACACAGAATATCACCATATAATATCGATCGCATCAGAAGGGAGAAGGTGAAAGGGCAGACTGATCTCTCAATAGCGCTGCAAGATGGCGGAGGGACACATAAGGGTTAAAGCCTGTTAATATGATTGCTATTACATTTTTTATCCAAAGGCCAATTTCGAGATCAAAATCTGGATATAGCCATTGGCAATGTAGGCGCCCCACAACCTTATCGAATAGTTTGTTCGTTTGCCTGTTCTGAGCCATTAGATTTGTTATGAAAATGTAAAATTAAAGATTAAACGATAAACAGTATTAAACGACATGTTCCAAATATGTTGCTGTGGTACGTATTATAAATACCACGCTAAAACGGATATCGTGCATAACGTTAACTGTAGATCGGATGAATATTGTTTAGTCATCTGATGTTGTTGGTAGTCTTGATGGGGAACGGGGGCCTACGTCCTTCTACGTTATATGTTGAATTTTGTTTTCCACTTGGGGTCAAGTTATGCTCAGAAAATCTGTGTTGTGAATTGAAATTATAGAAAACATGGAATTAAAATATATATGTATATTTTGTATATTTCAGATGCGATTGTGCTGAACTGCATGTCTTCTGTTGATATCGCCCGAAAAATGTTCAGGTAGCTTATTACTTGCATGTCGGGTGTCTATCATGTAACTGATTTATCCAACGATAATCTGAGATTACTGAACGCGACCTTAAACCTTATGCCTAATTCTGTCTCGCTCGCTATACAGCTGAAATATTGCTGAACGCGACGTTGAACCTTAATGCTTCTTCCATGTACAACCGTAGCTTATATATAGCATGATCACGATGATATAGTTAAAACATCAATGTGTGAACTTAGCCCAGCTGATCTTTGCACGAGGAGAGAGGAGATTTTCCAGTGGGCGAAGTGAGAGCTTGCTACCAAAGGCCATTTTTTCCTTGTATGAAAAAATATGGTCGCAATTATCTCGAAAGAGAGACTTCTAACATATGTACAGACAGATGAATGAATGCGTAAGAATCATATTAGGTCACACCGAGCAAAGATGGAACTTTCTGAAATGGCGACTTCTGATTGGGCAGCCGAGAATACATCTAACGGACAAAAACGAATATGACAGATGCAACTGCCGGCCTCTGATTGGACAAGAGGCTACTTTTATTGTAAACACACCCAACGCGGCTCCCCCAGCTTGGGTATGCTGTACTGGAGGGGATAATGAAATGATTGACTTGTCATCCTAGTTGTTGTTGTTCTCTCACCGGTCTACATCATGCGACATTGTACAGAGTGCATGTTCATTGAGAGAGAGAGAGAATTAAGGTTTAACGTCGCATTCCGCAATATTTCAGCTATATAGCGACATGGACAGAGGGTATGTACATGGATTTGAACAGAGTATGTATACATGGACGTGAACAGAGTACATGTAGAATGACATGCACAGAGTACATTTACATGGACAAGGAACATAGTACAATTGCATGGATATGCACAGAATACATGGGCATGCGCAGAGTACATGTATTCTGTGCATGGAAGCCACCTGTCTTGTGACAACTTCCGGTTCCGGTCATGTGACAGTAAACATGGAAAAACCCCGATGTAAGATGAGGACCCGGATGTAAACCACAGTACCCGGATGGAAGACGAAGGTACGACGGGAAACGCGACTTCCAATGACAGCAAGCCAGTCTGACCCACGAGAGCTTCACACTGATACCCCACGCGGTCCACTCGGACCAATGGTGGTCCATCTCTACACCAAATACCTTCCTTTACTTCCCCAAGACGCCCGCTTTCGCTACTACTCCTACTGATGACGTCACCAATGACGTCACAAATGACGTGAACATGCCTCAAATAGGGGTCTGCACCTCGAGAACTACAATATGACACCCCATACGAAGCATTCGGACCAAGAATGGTCCATCTCTACATCAAATACCTTCCTTCACTACCCCAAAATGCCCACTTTGGCTACTACTCCTACTGATGGCGTCACCAGTGACGTCACAGATGCCGTGGACATCCCCAAATCGTGGTCTGCACCCCGAGAGCTACAAAATGACAC